>SJXQ01002131.1:360882-428775 GCA_006408695.1 Aepyceros melampus | reverse complement strand
TGTACCTAACTCAGAGAAAGGCTGGGTTAGATGATTTCAAAGACCCGCTGTGGATCCAGCTCCAATGTTCTCTGATGCTACAAGGAGAGGAATGAGAACGGGGACCTAGGCCAGAAGCAGAGACCTGCTGGCACCTGATGGGAAGTCAGAGTGAGTCTTAAATTCCAGCCTCAGGGGCATCTGAGCTTGGGCCTGCCTCCTTCCTTACCAAGTGGGAGAGATGGACCTTGTCCTTCTTCTGTGTCTCCGAGGCCAGTTGAGCTGAAAGAGACAGGAAGGAGCACCTTGAAGCCAGGAGCTGCTCCCACAGAGATGGATGGCCCCTTGCACCAGGGGCTTCCCAGGCAAGAAGATTTGGCAGAGAAGCCCAACCCCTTGGCAGTGACCCTGACTTTTGAGATCATTACATGGAAATCCCTGTGTGTGGGCCAGAAACTGGCTAGGGAAGTGATTCTGTGTACTCAGGTCATTATTTCTTAAACCTCAATGTGTGTATAGGAAATTTTATTAAAATGCAGATTCTAATTCAGTAGGTTAAGGTTAAGGTTGGGGCCCTAGAGTCTGAATTTCTAACAGGCTACCAGGGGATGTCGCTGCTGCCAGCTGGGGACTGCAATTTGAGAGGTAAGGGGCTACAAGGCTCTGAGGTTGTGGCTGGAATGTTTTCACCCCGTGGGATCCTCCTGACTCCTCTGAGGGGATCTAGGGACATGGGCAGAGTTGACATTTCTTCCTGGGGGCCACACAAGGGGGAGGTGGGTGGCAGGCCCATCGTTTCCCACCACAGCCACTTGCACTGGCACAACATTGCCAGTTGGCAAATTTGGCTTCCTGGCTGTACTGTGCCTCAGCTATACCAAGGGCAAACTGCTTAACCACTCTGTGCCTCAGTTTCTTGCCCTATAAAATGGGGTATTTGGAGGTATTGTAAGGCAGGCGTGCATGCTAAGTTGCTTCAGTCATATCTTGACTCTTTGCGACCCTATGGACTATAGTCTACCAGGCTTCTCTGTCCATGGGATCTCTGGGGAAGAATATTGGAGTGGGTTGCCAAGCCCTCCTCCAGGTGATATTCTCGACCCAGGGATCAAACTCTCGTCTTCTGTAGCTCCTGCATTGTAGGCAGAGTCTTTGCCACTGAGCCACCAGGGAAGCCCAGGTTTTGTAATGAGTAGTTCCAAACTCCACAGTATTGAGATTAGAGATAAAAACAACATAAGCCACACCACGGTGCCTGGCACAAGGTGTCTCCCAGTACTGTTATTTTAGTTAAACCTTCTTTATCTGTGCCATCCACCTCAGGAGCTACACATGGCCACTGAGCACTGGAAATGTGACTACTTTGAATTATACTGGGTTTCAAAGACTCTATATGAAAAACTGAATGTAGAATATATACAGATATATATATTGATTCCATGTTCAAATGATAAATTTCTGGATGTATCATGTTAAATAAAGTTTATTATTAGAATTAACATCACTAGTTTCTTTTTTATTGTGTGTGACTATTAGGGAAATCTTTTAAAAATTTATTTATTTCTAATTATAGGATAATTGCTATACAATATTGTGTTGGTTTCTGCTATACATCAACACGAATCAGGTACACATGTCCCCTCCTTCTTGAATCTTGCTCCCACCTCCCACTCCATCCCATTCCTCTAGGTTGTCACAGAGCCCTGGTTTGAATTCCCTGAGTCATACAGTGAATTCCCACTGGCTATCTATTTTACATATGGTAGTGTGTATGTTTCCATGCTACTCAGGGAATTTTAAACCACACATGTGGCTTGTATTCTATTTCTGTAGGCCATATATCTGGAGAAGCTGAGGCTCAAGGAAGTTAGGTGACTTGTCCAAGGCCACACAGCTAAAAAATGGCAGAGCTGGGAATTTGAAGCCAAGCCTTGAAAGGGGCTGAGCATCTCTAGAGATGCAGCAGCAGGTGTAGGGCCTCAAGGTACATCCTGTTCAAGTGCTCTGGCCAGCACTCCACTCTGTAGTCAGTCCTCACACAAGGTCAGAACCTGCAGAGACTGGAATGGATGGGTTCATGGGATCAACAGGGAGCGACATGGCTGATGAGCTTGACCGGAGAGATCAAACCAAGATGAGAGCCCCCCAGTCTCTTGCTCCCACATTTGAATTGCTTGTGGACTGCCCCTGGGTCTCTCAGGAAAGAGGAGCAGGGCTCCTGACACCCATGTCTGAGATGCACACACTGAGCCCCATAAGGTCTTTCTGGGGTCATAGGGGGATTGTGGGTTTCAGGGAGACCCCTGGCTGAGAGCCCTTCACCCCTCCCGTCCACATGGCTCACCTTTTTCTCTCCGTTGAAACATGTAGCTGCCGAGGGCGGCCAGGCCTGTGGCCAGCAGAAGGGCTAGCAGCACCAGGACTGGGGCCAAGATCCGGATCAATGGGATGGACACCCTGTGGGCGAGACGGAAGGACCTGGTGGCTGTCACCAGATGTCAGTGAAACACTGGGCATTCTTATTCTGAGTCCTGGTCACATTCCTCATCTCTCCCAAGGAGATCAGAGAGCACCAGGGACCAGAACATCTGGTTAGTCCCAATGGAAGGGGCCTCAGACCCCATCGCCACTTTTAGCAGGGTCTGAACCCGTGAGCAGTTGTCTGGCTACCAGTAACGGAGTATGCATGCATTATCAGTCACTCAGTTGTGTCCAACTCTCTGTGACCCCATGGGCTGTAGCCTGCAAGGATCCTCTGTCCATGGGATTCTCCAGGCAAGAATACTGGAGTGGGTTGCCATGCCCTCCTCCAGGGGAACTTCCTGACCCAGGGATCGAACCCACACCTTTTATGTCTCCTGCATTGGCAGGCAGGTCCTTTACCACTAACACCACCTGAGAAGCGTAGTTTGTATACAACCCCCCAACAGCCAGTCCTTCCAGCTGGGAATCCAGTTGGGTAAGAAAAAATCATTTTGTTTGGTTCCATGTTTTCATGCTTGGCATAGGGCCCAGTGCAAAGTGCTCAGGCAAAAACTGCTGGACTAGTGTGGCCTTCCCTAAAACTGGGCAGGGAGTGAGGTGGGGCTGGGGGCTATGGGGGCCTGCATGTCCAAGGCAACAAGGCTGCTGGCCCCTGCAGTGCCGGGTAGGGGGTGGGATGGTACAGAATCTGCCCTTCGTGAGCAGCTGCGACCCAAAGAAAGGAGTACTGGGTTCTTATTGTCTCAGAGTTTAGTGCTGACCTGAAAGCTGGCTTTGGTCAGCTGGGGCTCACCTGGACTTGGAGCTGCTGCTGGGGACAAAACTGGTGTCCTCTGTTGAGGTGGAATCCAATTGTGTGGCTGGCTGGGAGGTCCCTGCAGGAGGAGAGGTTGCTGGGTGAAGAGAGGTCCCTGCATATGGAGAGGTTGCTGGGTGAGAAGAGATCCTTGCAAATGGAGAAGCTCCTGGGTGGAGAGAGGTCCCTGCATACGGAGAGGTTGCTGGGTGAGGAGAGATCCTTGCAAATGGAGAAGCTCCTGGGTGGAGAGAGGTCCCTGCATACGGAGAGGTTGCTGGGTGAGGAGAGATCCTTGCAAATGGAGAAGCTCCTGGGTGGAGAGAGGTCCCTGCATACGGAGAGGTTGCTGGGTGAGGAGAGATCCTTGCAAATGGAGAAGCTCCTGGGTGGAGAGAGGTCCCTGCATACGGAGAGGTTGCTGGGTGAGGAGAGATCCTTGCAAATGGAGAAGCTCCTGGGTGGAGAGAGGTCCCTGCATACGGAGAGGTTGCTGGGTGAGGAGAGATCCTTGCAAATGGAGAAGCTCCTGGGTGGAGAGAGGTCCCTGCATACGGAGAGGTTGCTGGGTGAGGAGAGATCCTTGCAAATGGAGAAGCTCCTGGGTGGAGAGAGGTCCCTGCATACGGAGAGGTTGCTGGGTGAGGAGAGATCCTTGCAAATGGAGAAGCTCCTGGGTGGAGAGAGGTCCCTGCATACGGAGAGGTTGCTGGGTGAGGAGAGATCCTTGCAAATGGAGAAGCTCCTGGGTGGAGAGAGGTCCCTGCATACGGAGAGGTTGCTGGGTGAGGAGAGATCCTTGCAAATGGAGAAGCTCCTGGGTGGAGAGGGTCCCTGCATACGGAGAGGTTGCTGGGTGAGGAGAGATCCTTGCAAATGGAGAAGCTCCTGGGTGGAGAGAGGTCCCTGCATACGGAGAGGTTGCTGGGTGAGGAGAGATCCTTGCAAATGGAGAAGCTCCTGGGTGGAGAGAGGTCCCTGCATACGGAGAGGTTGCTGGGTGAGGAGAGATCCTTGCAAATGGAGAAGCTGCTGGGTGGAGAGAGGTCCCTGCATACGGAGAGGTTGCTGGGTGAGGAGAGATCCTTGCAAATGGAGAAGCTCCTGGGTGGAGAGAGGTCCCTGCGTATAGAGAGGTTGCTGGGTGAGGAGAGATCCTTGCAAATGGAGAGGCTGCTGGGTGAAGAGGTCCCTGTGTACGGAGAAGCTGCTGTGTGCTTGGACAGGGAGGTCCCTGAGAACGGAGAGGCCCCAGCCTCTGTCTTCCCCACCTTGGCTGTGGTGACTGTCAGGAGGAGACCAGGAGAAGGTACAAGTCCAAAAGCAATGCCTCAGCACCTCCCCTGATCCTTGATTCCCAGCATCCTCAGACCTCTGGCCCTTGACCCCTGAGCCCTAGTCTCCCTAGGACTAATTTCTCAGAGCCTCCCCAGCTACAGGGCACCCCAAACAGAGGTCTCAATGAAATTGTTTTGAGGACTTCCCTGGTGGTCCAGTGGTTAAGAATCTGCCTGTCAGTGCAGGGGACATGGGTTCAATCCCTGGTCCAGAAAGATTCCACATGCCTCGGAGCAGCTAAGGCCTTGAGCCACAACTACTGGGCCCACATGCCTGTGCTCCACAACAAGGGAAGCCACCGCAGTAAGTGTAGTCAGAAGCCTGTGCACTGCAACAAAACGTAGCCCTTGCTCACTGCAACTAGAGAAAGCCTGGGCACATCACTAAAGACCCAGCACAGCCAAAACAAAAGAAAGAAAGAAACTGTATTGAACAAGCAGGTCACACCTCAGGAACACCCCTCTTTTGTGTTGCAGTCTGTCCTCTATTGTGGGGAAGTGCAATTCCCCTGCCCCAACTCCATGACCCTGAATCCCTCCCAGGGAAGGAGGGATGTGTGTTACCTGGAAAGACAAGCAGAGAGACTGACATAGTCTTATCGAAGCCCAGTTTTTTGACCCCACACCAGTACTTCCCCATGTCCTTCAGGGTGAGGTTCCTCAGGATGACCGTGAACCTGTTCTCCCGCGGGTTGTCGTGGACCGACACCCTTCCTTCCTGGCCGTATTCTCCAGAGAAGACAGTCTCAGTGCAGCGGGAGATGAAGAGCCCGGCCTCACGGCACCAGTATTTCTGGTGCTTCTTTAGCTCCTCCCCGTAGGTGCACTGCAGGGACACAGTGTCACCTTCGAAGCCACGGATCTCCTTCGGGTCCACCACCGATCCGTAACCTGAAACCACAGCACATGAGAAGGCTGGAATTCCCTGATTTAAGTCCCAAGGTTAAGATCAGAAGGTTTTCCTCGGCCACTCCCTTCTTGAGGCAACCCTGGTAAGACCTGGTATTCCACTCTGCCACTGGGGGACCTTGGGGCAGGGCTGTTACTGTTTCCCTAAACCTGGTGTATTGAAGGCTGGTGATGGGGAAACTCTAGATTCAGACAGCTGGGAGTTTGAATCCCAGCACAGCTGCTTGGTAGCTGTGTGATCCTGGGAAAACTGCTTGACCTAAGTTTTCTCACCTATAGATAATATGTCTTATGTCACTGAATTAAGATGTTATCATCTGTAAGAGCTACCATGATTTCATATAACATTTTTAAAAAAGTCAATGGAACTGACATCAGTTATAAGATACATCCTAAATTTTATGTTTAAAAATTAAAAAAAAAAAGCAGGCTTGTGAATTGATGAAATGTAATAATTCTTCGTCTCTCAGGGCTGTTGTGACCGCTAGAGCAGAAGTTCAAGAAATATTTGCTGAGTTTAGTATAAGGGGTGCCTTCTCAGTTCCCTGGCTGGCACCAAGTCAGGAAATGAAGACGAAAGAGGCAAAGCTTCGCTCACAGCCACTCAGCCATGAGGGGTCCAGGACCTCAGGTCTGGGGGAAGACCTGGCTCTCGGTTCCACGAACAGCAAGTGGCCCCTCTGAGGAAGGATAGGCGGCAGGGCTGCGTCACAGCCACAGCGAATGTAGATTCAGGATGTCCCTCTAGCAGACCCAGGGGGCGAGCTTGGGGATGAGCCCCGCATCCCTCCACCCTCGCCCCCATCTCACCTGGGAGCACGAGGCAGCCCCATAGCATGAGGAGGGGCCGCATGGTGAGCACCGGGCCACTCGGGAGCGCACGGCTGGGCAACTGGGAGCTCCTCTTTTGGCTACATGGGGCTTTAACTTCCTCCAGAAGCAGATGGAGACCAGGAAGGGAGGGGAGGGGCCGTGCGGGTCCCGCAGACGGAGGAGGCGCCTCCGCTGTTCCCTCTGCTGCCGCTCAGCACGCGCCGACCCCACCCCTGAAAACCCACGGAGCGCTTCTCCCGAACTCCCGCAGGAGACCTTAACTCCAGAGGGCCTGTGTGCAGACTTCAGGGAGTCCGTGAATCTGGGTGGGAAAATAGTACATCCTTACTTCCACTAACCTTGAAGTAGCATTTATCTTTTCCTTAGGAGGCGTGTTTGCCGTGCTGTGCTGCGCTTAGTCACTCAGTCGCGTCCAACTCTTTGCAACTCCATGGACTGTAGCCCGCCAGGCTCCTCTGTCGATGAGGATTCTGTCACCAATTAAAAATCATGACACTACACTTCAGCTTGTCACCGATAGCGTGAAATACTGTGTGTGCGCCTCCCCACTTAGTTATTAGATCTGCCACTACAGTAAGTCATTTAAAGTGCTAACGAAAAAGCACATTTATTATAGCGTTACATAATTATAAATATTTTAATAACCTCTTCAATATTATTGGTTTCCTTTTAAACGTATATTTTGTTTTATACGTTTAAAAGACCATTATTCTCAGACGTGGTGCATAAGCTTCAACAATGGTCCATGGTACAGAGGGTAGGGGACTCAGAGGCAGTGCCAACTGCCCCTTGTCCCCATCGCTTCCCGAAGGGCGAGTATCGCCCTAGACCACTAGGCGGCGGTGCAGACGGAGGTGAGGGAAGCTGTGCGGCTGGGCGGAGCCGGGTACTTGAAGCCACCTGCAGGCCACGCAGAAAGGCTGGGCTCCGCACGAGCACTGAGTTCTCTTGGCCTTTTAAAAAGTGACCTAGAGGTTTCCCACGGTGGAACCGAATCCTTGAAAGGGAACAAAACAAACACACACGCTGGAGGGAGTCCTGGCATATCGTTTCCCCCAAATAGCTCTGTCGGTTGTTTTTTCTGACTCCAAAGTCATACATGTTGTAAGCAAAATTTTACATAATGCAGAAATGTAAGAAAGAGAGAGAGAGAGAGAGAGAGAGAGAGAATAGGAGTGTTTGTTATTCCTCTCTTTTCTTAGAAAACCACTGTTAATGTTTTAGCATATGTATTTCCATATGTACAGGTGGAACTTTTACCCACTTGCTGGGCTAATATTTGAAGCCTCAGTTAACTCAGTGGTTCTGGGAAGGGAGATTGTGTGTGTGTGTGATTCTGGTGATGTGGGAGTTACGTTTTATTTTCTTTTATTTCACTGAAGTATAGTTGATTTGGGGTCTTCCCTGGTGGCTCAGTGGTAAAGAATCTGCCTGCCAATGGGTTCTTGGGTTTGGGAAGATCCCCTGAAAAAGGAAATGGCAACTCACTCCAGTACCCTTGCCTGGGAAATCCTATGGACAGAGGAACCTGGGGGGCTATAGTCCATGGGCTCTCAAAAGAGTTGGACCATAACTTATTGACTAAGCAACAACAAAATAGTTGAATTACAGTGTTGTGTAAATTAGGAGATATGTTTTAATTTCACAACATTGTGGGGGGAGCTACTGACATTTAATGGGCAAGGACAGGAGTTCAAAAGGGTAAGAATTCTGTTATGGTCTCAGACTACGAAAGGTAATCACAATTTTAAAAACACAGATCAAAATAATTTTAATTCTAGTGTTTAATAGTGTATCAGCTCTTTTTTGGGGGTGGTCCTTATACAGAAAAGTTTCTGATCTTGTTTTCCTTAAATCCTAACTTATTTGTTATAAGCAGGGGCAAGCATCTGACACTTAATTGTGTTATTCCAGTGTCATGGGGCCTCAGCATCAACACTTAGAAAAAAGTGAAGTGAAGTTGCTCATTTGTGTCCAACTCTTTGCAACCTTGTGGACGGTAGCCTACCAAACTCCTCTGTCCATGGGATTTTCCAGGCAAGAATACTGGAGTGGGTTGCCATTTCCTTCTCCAGGAGATCTTCCTGACCCAGGGGTTGAACCCGAGTCTCCTGCATTATAGACAGGTGCTTTACCATCTGAGCCACCAGGGAACTCAATACTTTGAAATATATGTTACTTGGTTACAAATTGTTTTCCTTTGATTTTTTTTCCCCCTTCTATTACAGCCCAGGCATTATACTGTCATTTTTTAAAATTAGGTGTGTGAGAAAGCATGTTATTTATGATATTTTGGGAGAGTAAAGGCAGTGTGCCAAAATTTTTATTTGATGGAGAGGGAGTTGCATCTACTGTGCACCCCCCTATTCCTTTCAAGTGTATTATGATGTCCTTCCCCTCTACCCCATCATCTCCACACTTAGCCAGGGAGAGGGAGGTCTGACAGCTCTGTTAGAAATAGCTCCTGCAGGACTTCTCTGGTGGTCCAGGGGTTAAGAATCTGCCTACCAACGCAGGGCACACGGGTTCGATCCATGGTATGGGAAGATCCACATGCCATGGGGCAACTAAGCCCGTGTACCACAACTACTGAGCCTGGGGTTTAGCGCCTGCAGGGTGCAAGTACTGAGCCTGCCTGCTGCAGCCACTGAGTCCCATACACCCTAGAGCCCATGCTCTTCAACAAGGGAAGCCACCACCATAAGAAGCCTGAGCACGGCAACTAGAGAGTGGCCCCCACTTGCTGTAACTAGAGAAAGGCTGCACGAAGCAACGAAGACCCAGTGGAGACAAAGATAAAGAAATAAATTACTTTCAAAAAAGAAAAAGATCCTAGAAAGAAGACCCTGGAGTGAGGCACTGGTCTGGATCCTACACCTGACCCTGCCCCGTGGTGTATGGAGGGTGGACAACGGATGCAAACCCCTCTGTACACAATAGGTTTGGAGATCTGAGAGGAGAGGATACTTGTGTTCTGCTTCCTTCCTGGAGCACTTGGAGGTGCCCTCCCATCCCAGGATAGGAGAGCAGGCAGGCAAAAGAGTTCCTGGAAAATGGGCTTGTGGCACCCTCGGTACATCCTCACGACATCCATAAGCCCAAAGGTGGTTTGGCCATGCCTACTGGCCCATGGCTGGGAGGAGGAGATGGGGCAGCTGCCTTGGGGAGGAGGAAACAGCCACAGTGCAGCCCATCAGAAACTGGGGAGCCCAGTGGATGCTAGCACTGGGCAGACAGTGAGGAAGGCTGCCCTGTAGTGCTCTAGGCCCTGATGGTAAGTAAAGACCTCCAGGTTTAGAGTCCCTTCCCAGGTGGTACTAGTGGTAAAGAATCCACTGGCCAATCTGGTAAAGAGTAACAGACACGGGTTTGATCCTTGGGTTGGGAAGATCCCCTGGAGGAGGGCATGGCAACACACTGCAGTATTCTTGTCTGAAGAATCCCATGGACAGAGGAGCCTGGCGGGCTACAGTCCTTAGGATTGCAAGAGTCTGACATGAATGAATCAACTCAGCACACGCACACACAGGGGGAAGGAAGGAGCAGAGAAAATTATAAAGAGACTGAATTTACCCTGAGTCATTTGAGAAAACCCAGATTGAAATGGAAGACCCAGATTGAAATGGAAGTCCCAGTTGCCGAGCGGGATTTAGAAAAAGCCTGTTGGCGGGGCAGACAAAATCTGGCCCCGGAAGGGCCTAGCTTGACACGTGCCACTTTGTCACCTCCATCCATTCCCTCTGGGTTGGACTTTCTTTGGACTAAGTCACTTCTGTGGATGGTCATTTGTTCCCCTTGGATCAGGGCGTTCAAGATCAGCACGATTGGCACTTGGGGACAGATAATTCTTTGTTGTGTAAAGAGACTGAATTTACCCTGAGTCATTTGAGAAAACCCAGATTGAAATGGAAGACCCAGATTGAAATGGAAGTCCCAGTTGCCGAGCGGGATTTAGAAAAAGCCTGTTGGCGGGGCAGACAAAATCTGGCCCCGGAAGGGCCTTGACACGTGCCACTTTGTCACCTCCATCCATTCCCTCTGGGTTGGACTTTCATTGGACTAAGTCACTTCTGTGGATGGTCATTTGTTCCCCTTGGATCAGGCCGTTCAAGATCAGCACGATTGGCACTTGGGGACAGATAATTCTTTGTTGTGGGGGGTCGGTAACCTGCCTGTAGCAGCATCTCTGGCCACTACTCACTAGATGCTGTCAGTCTCTTCCCTGCCCCCGCAAGTACAGGCAATCAAAAACTCTCTAGACATTGTCAAACGTCTCTCTGGGAGGCAAAATTACTCTGAGTTGAGAACCACTGTCTTAGATGATGCATGAATCTTTGAAAAAAAAAAAAAAGCTGAAGCTGTGTTTACACAGGTGCAGTAACCAGGTTTTAGATGTAGGAGAGTGAGCTTTCTAATCTTGAACCTCAGAGTTAGGAAGACTGTAGTCACAGGTAGAAGAAAGGAGAAGGAAATGGCAACCCACTCAAGTATTCTTGCTTGGGAAGTCCCATGGACAGAGGAGCCTGGCAGGCCTACAGTCTATGGGGTCGCAAGAGTTGGACACAACTAAGGGACTAAACGACAACAGTCACAGGCAGCCCAGAACACACACTCTCTGCAGGCAAGCCAGCTCTAAGGAAAAAGCAAGGAAAAGAGGGCTGGGTGACACATGCCTTGTTCTTCCTTCCAATTCATCAGTCAAATAAGTGAAGGTGTGGAGAGAGATCAAAGGTGTTAGACCCAACAAAGATGACTGAGCCAGAGGCTGGAGAGAGCCTGGATCCCTGAGTCACCACTCGGAAGAGAGCTGACACTCTTCCAACCCAGCAGCAAACGATGTGAGCAAAAGATAGACTTTAATGGGCTTAGCCACACATTAGATGGTTAAAGAGGTTGCAGTTTGTTTGTTTGTTTGTGTAGTGTGTGAAGTGTCAAAGTGTTAGTGGCTCAGTCATGTCCAACTCTTTGTGACCCCATGGACTGTAGCCCGAAAGACTCCCATGTCCACTGAATTCTTCAGGCAAGAATACTGGAGTGAGTAGCCATTCCCTTCTCTAGGGGTTCTTCCCAAACCCAGGGATTGAATCCTAGTCTCCTGCACTGCAGGCAGATTCTTCACCATCTGGCCACCAGGGAAGCCCTTGGGGTGTAGCTTAAGCCAACACAAAGTTTTTTGTTTTCTCACATACATTTCATCCTTTATTCCACTTGCCGCTCCCTTGTCCCCAGCCAGTGGCAAACTCAGTTGTTCAACTTCCTCCACTGTACAAATCTGAAAACTGCTTATGTTGACTGTTGAAAGGATTTTCTTTTTCATTTCTAGGAATGCCAGTGAAATGATGGGGGAGAGCAGCAATGTAAGATGGAAGTAATTAGGACCATCCTCTCTCAGAAGCTGAATGCAACAGACGTTATTTTTAAATATTCTCAAAAACATTGAAGGCTAACTGCAATGTGGTCTCTTGGATTGGATCCCAGAACAGAGAAAGAATATTCGAAAAGCTAAGTTGCTTGTTGTTTAGTTGCTGAGTTGTGTCCAACTCTTTTAAGACCCATGGTTGGTAGCCTGCCAGGCTCCTCTGTCCATGGGATTTCCCAGGCAAGAGTACTGGAGTGGGTTGCTATTTCCTTCTCCAGGGGATCCTCCCAACCCGGGGATTGAACCCACATCTCTTGGGTTGGCAGGTGGATTCTTTACCACGGAGCCACCAGGGAAACATTAGAAAAGCTAGTGAAATACTATTAAAGTCTGGAGTTTAATTAATAGTAATATATCAATGTTAATTTCTTAGATGTGACCAATGTACATGGTTATGTAAGATGGGGAAACACACATTAGGGAAACAGTGACTGGTATTCAGGGATTTTCTGTACTAACTTTGCAAAGTTTTTAAAATCTAAAATCATTCCCCAATGTAAAGTTTATTTGTTTCAAAAAAAAAAAAAAAAAGGCAGGCAGCGAAGAGCTAACAAGAGCATGAGGGATTACCAAGCTGAGGTCTGCAAGTAGAAAACCCAGAAAGATGAGCTATGCAAGCAAGGTGCCTTTGTCTCTGGGAGCATTTACTGATTTAGAAGAAGTGAGCTAAGAGTGTAGGGCCCTCTAAAGGTGAGGAATCTGTTATGTATGTATTTTTATCACTCAAAAGTTGCACTTAGGGAGAAAGATGAATTGCAAATAAACCAAGCCACCATGGACTTCACTCAGCTTCCTGTCTTTTGGGTGTCCTAGGAAACTTTAAGCTTTGAACCTGAATTTTAAATGGTCCTGGTCTAACAAGGGCTTAATCTCCAAAATATGCAAACAGCTCATAAAACTCAACAAGGAAAAAAACAAATAACCTAATCAAAAAGTGGGCAGAAGACCTTAACAGACATTTCTCCACAGAAGACATGCCTGGCCAGTAGGCACATGAAAAGAGGCTCAGCATCACTAATTATCGTTCTGGTTGTAGTGTGAGTCACTAAGTCCTGTCCAACTCTTCTGTGATCTCGTAGACTGTAGCTCACTAGGCTCCTTTGTTCATGGGAATTCCTAGGCAAGAATACTGGAGTGGGTTGCCATTTTCTTCTCCAGGGAATCTTCCCAACCCAGGGATCTAACTCATATCTCTTGCATTGGCAGGCGGATTCTCTACTGCTGAGTCACAGGGAAATCCCCACTAATTATCAGAGAAATGCAAATCAAAACAATGAGCTACCACCTCTCACTAGTCAGAATTTGTTATTGTTCATTCTCTCTGCTACTGCTACTGCTGCTAAGTCGCTTCAGTCGTGTCCGACTCTGTGCGACCCCATAGACGGTAGCCCACCAGGCTCCCCCGTCCCTGGGATTCTCCAGGCAAGAACACTGGAGTGGGTTGCCATTTCCTTCTCCAATGCATGAAAGTGAGAAGTAAAAGTGAAGTCGCTCAGTCGTGTCCGACTCTTAGCGACCCCATGGACTGCAGCCTAGCAGGCTCCTCCGCCCATGGGATTTTCCAGGCAAGAGTACTGGAGTAGGGTGCCATTGCCTTCATTCTCTCAGTGGTGTCCAACTCTTTGCAACCCCACGGACTACAGCACGCCAGGCTTACCTGTCCTTCACTATCTCCTGGAATTTGCTTAATTCATGTCAATTGAGTTGGTGATGCTATCTAACCATCTCATCCTCTGCCTCTCCCTTCTCTGCCTTCAATCTTTCCCAGCATCAGGGTCTTTTCCAATGGGTTGGCTCTTCCCAATCAGGTGGCCAAAGTATTGAAGCTTCAGCTTCAGCAGCAGTCCTTCCAATGAATATTCAGGGTTGATTTCCTTTAGGATTAATTGGTTTAATCTCCTTGCAGTCCAAGGGACTCTCAAGAGTCTTCTTCAGCACCACAATTTGAAAGCATCAATTTTTCAGCACTCAGTCTTCTTTATAGTCCAACTCTCACATCCATACATGACTGCTGGAGAAATCATAGCTTTGACTATATGGACCTTTGTCGGCAAAGTGATGTCGCTGCTTTTTAATACGCTGTCTAGGTTTGTCATAGCTTTCCTTCCAAGGAGCAAGCGCTTTTTAGTTTCCTAGCTGCAGTCACCATCTGCAGTGACTTTGAAGCCCAAGAAAAGAAAATCTGTCACTGTTTTCACTTTTTCCCCTTCTGCTTGGCATGAAGTGATGAGACCATATGCCATGATCTTTGTTTTTTGAATGTTGAGTTTTAAGCCAGTTTTTTCACTCTCCTCTTTCACTCTCATCAAAAGGCTCTTCAGTTCCTCTTCACTTCCTGCCCTTAGAGTGGTATATGCATATCTGAGGTTGTTAATATTTCTGCTGGTAATTTTGATTCCAGTTTGTGATTCATCCAGCCCAGCATTTCAAATGATGTATTCTACGTATAAGTTAAATATGCAAGGTGACAGTATACAGCCTTGATGTATTTCTTTCCCAGTTTTGAACCAGTCTGTTGTTCCTTGTCCTGTTCTAACTGTTGCTTCTTGACCTGCATACAGGTTTATCAGGAGACAGGTAAGGTGGTCTGGTATTCCCATCTCTTTAAAAATTTTCCATAGTTGTGATCCACATAGTCAAAAGGTTTAGTGTAGTCAATGAAGAAGAAGAAGATGTTTTTCTGGAATTCTCTTGCTTTTTCTATGATCCAACGAATGTTGGCAATTTTATCTCTGATTTCTCTGCCTTTTCTAAACCCAACTTGTATTCTAGAGGTCCGGGTTCAGGTTCTGCAGAAGACTAGCTTGAAGGATTTTGAGCATAATCTTGCTAGCATGCGAAATGAGCTCAACTGTATGGTAGCTAGAACATTCTTTGACATTTCCCTTCTTTGGGATTGAAATGAAAACTGATATTTTCCAGTGCTGTGGCCACTGCTGAGTTTTCCAAATTTGCTGACATATTCAGTGCAGCACTTTAACAGCATCATCTTTTAGGATTTTAAATAATTCAGCTAGAATTCCATCACCTACACTAGCCTTATTTGTAGTAATGCTTCCTAAGGCCCACTTGACTTCACACTCCAGGATGTCTGGTTCTAGGTGAGTGACCACACCATCATGGTTGTCTGGATCATTAAGACCTTTTTGTATAGTTCCTCTGTATATTCTAGCTACCTCTTTTTAATCTCTTCTGCTTCTGTTAGATCCTTACCATTTCTGTCCTTCATTGTGCCCATCCTTGCAAGAAATGTTCCTGACTCCAATTTTTTGGAAGAGATTTCTAGTCTTTTCTATTCTATTGTTTTCCTTTATTTCTTTGCATTGTTCACTTAAGAAGGCTTTCTTATCTCTTCTTTGACCCATCTGTCTTGGGTGGCTTTGCATCCCATAGCTCATATCTTCATTGAGTTATTCAAGCCCCTTTGCCATGGCAAGGCTGTGATCCATGAAGGGGACAGTCAGAAGGGCCATCATTAAAAAGTCTGCAAATAACAAATGCTGGAGAGGATGTGTAGTAAAGGGAAACCTCCCACACTGTTGGTGGGAATGTAAGTTTGTGCAGCCACTATGGGAAACAGTATGGTGGGTCCTCAGAAAGCTAAAAATAGAATTACCATATGATCCATCAATCTGACTCCTGGGCATATATCTGAACAAAACTATAATTCAAAATGATACATGCTATGTTCATAGCAGCACCATTCACAATAGCCAAAATGTAGACAAGCTAAATGCTCATCAACAGATGAATGGATAATGAAGACGTGGCGCATATATACAATGAAATACTACCAGCCATTAAAAATGAATGAAATATTGTCATTTGCAGCAACATGGATGCAACTAGAGACTATCACACTCAGTGAAGTAAGTCAGAAAGAGAAAGACAAATACCATATGATATCACTAATATGTGGAAACTAAAATATGGCATAAATGAACCTATCTACAAAACAGAAACAGACTCATAGACATAGAGATCAGACTTGTGGCTGCCAAGGGGGAGTGGGGAAGGGAGAGGGATGGACTGAGAGGTTGAGGTTGATAGAGGCAAACTATTACAGTTATAGCACAGAGAACTGCTATATCCAACCTTCTGGGATAAAGCACAATGGAAAAAATATTTTTTAAAAGAATATATACATATACATGTGTGTATATATATATATATGAGTCACTTTGCTGTACAGCAGAAACTGGCACAATGCTGTAAATCAACTAAACTCAAATAAATATAATAAAATGGTCCTGATCTGGTAACACCCTCCTGGTCCCTATCTCTAAATATCATAAAAATACCAATGAAACATCCTTTCTGGAAGAAAATAGCATCAATATAAGCCTCCAATTATTAAAAAAAATTTTTTTCAAATAAAACCCAGTATATGATCAAGGGTAACCAGATGTATGAGGAGACAGGACTCCATAAGTGAGAGTGTGCGGAGACAGCTGACAACAGAAACAGACCCCTGGAGAGTCCAGATATTGAAAACAGGAAGAACAGCCTTGACATAACCATCCTCACTATATTCAAGGAGATAAAAGTCAGGCTAGATATTTTTGGCAGGGAACTGGAAAGTATAAAAAATGACATCGCACATTTGAAACAGAGTGGCATAAAATTCTAGAACTGAAAAAATACAATCATTTAAATTAAGAATTCAACTGAAGAGTTTCAAATTAGACACAGCTGAAATGATTATAGTGTAGAAAGATGTATAGACAGAAAAATGTATCAGAAGAAATGATCCAGGATGAAGCAGAGAGAAAAAAAAGGATGGGAAATAGAGAAATGAGAATATGGGAAATGGGGGTCGATATGTTTTATTGGAGACATGGGAAGAAAGAAAACAGGATGTCACACAGGCAGTAATGTTCCAAATGTGAAGAAACACACTGGGTGTTTTGTTTTGTTTTAGATTAAATTTTTTTTTTTTTTGGCTGTGCTGGGTCTTCGTTGCTCCACACAGGCTTTCTCTAATTGTGATGGTTGGGCTACTCTTCATTTCGATGTGCAGGCTTCTCATTGAGGTGGTTTCTCTTGTTGCAGAGCACAAGCTCTAGGCATATGAGCTTCAGTAGTTGTGGCTCATGGGCACTAGAGTCCTGGCTCAGTAGTTGTGGCACGTGGCCTTCGTTGTTGTGGCATGTGGTATCCTCCCAGACCAGGGATCGAACTTGTATCCCCTGCAGTGCAAGGCAGACTCTTAACCACTGGATCTCCAGTGTTTTTTTAACAGGTGTTTGTTGCTTATAATATGTGAGGTGCTAAAGCCTGTGTCCTGGGGCATGACCATTTTCCCTAGGTCCAAAGGAGGTACAATATGGACATTAGAGGGGTGACAAAGATGGCACAATAGAGCAATGAGGGAGGGGTATTCTTTTCAGTAAGTAGTATTGGGACATGTAGGAAAAATATAAGACTTGATTCCTGCTTCCCATCATACACAAGAGTCAGTCTAGGCAGATTACAAGAATGTAAAAGGAAAAATGATGAAGCTTTTCAAAGCTTATAGAACGTATCTTCATGGCCTCAGGGTAGAGAAAGAGTTCTTCAACCACACACAGAAAGCACAGACCACAGACGAAAAGATTGATAAATCAGACCACGTTAAAATAAAAAAGTGTTCATCAAAAGATCCCATGAAGAGCAAAGAGACACACCCACAGAGTGTCATGCACATTACATGTATGTGTCATGCATGTTACAGACAACATAGATAACACATTAAAAAAAGATAATGCTGAGGAAAAGAAGCCAGGCATATAAAAAACTGATTCCATTTAGATGAAATGTAAAAACAGATATATATATACTTGGGCTTCCCAGGTGCTGTAGTGGTAAAGAACCTGCCTGCCAGTGCCTGAGACGCAAGAGATGTGAGTTCGAACACTGGGTGGGAAAGATCCCCTGGAGGAGGAAATGGTGACCCACTCCAGTATTCTTGCCTGGAGAATCCCATGGACAGAGGAAATTCGCGGTCCGTAGGGTCACAAAGAGTAGGAAGTGACTGAAGGGACTAGGCATGCAAGCATGCACGCATATATACTTACATGGAAAAACTGGAAAGCAGAAGTGATTCCTGTAAAAGTCAAGGTAGGAAAAAAAAAAAGTCAAGGTAAGGTAATGGCTGTCTTTGTGGGAAGATGTTGTGATCTCCAGAGACCTGTGTCCTCCAGGTCACTCGGGGACTTCTGTGGGGTGTGGCTACCTAGATGTTTACTTTTTATTAATTTGTGAAATTATCTTGTTTATGCCCCATGAGAACATTTTATTTCACAAATCTAAACTTTGTGGTTTTTTTGGAGATGGAGTAACGAAAACAACAAAGAGGAAAAGTTATCAGAAATCTCGAAAAATAAAAAGGGGGGCTTCCCTGATGGTCTAGTGTTTAAGAATTCGCCTGCCAGTGCAGGGGACATGGATTCGATCCCTGGTCCGGGAGGATCCCACACACCGTGGGGCAACTAAGCCTATGTGCCACAATTACTGACTGAGCTAGTGCTTAGAGCCGGTGCTCCAATAGAAGCCACTGCAGTGAGAAGCCCCCGCACCACAACGAAGAGTAGCCCTCCTTTGTCACAACTAGAGAAAGCCCACACACAGCAACCGACACTCAGCGCGGCCAAAATAAATAAATAACTCCTTTAAAAAAAGATCTCAATCCCCCCCTCCCTAAACTTGCAGTACTTTCCCTAATTCTCACTGAGATGTAAACTGGCTGAGCCCACCCTTTATTCAGAGCTTCTGACTCACTCTCTTGGTGAGCCCATGTCTGGGCATCAGCCCATTTCTCCCCTTGGAATTATTCCCTGTTCCCTTCAGTGTCTGGGATGAGTGCCAAACCAAAGGACGCAGTCTGTAGCCTGAAGCAGATTCTTTGTCACCTCTTTGAGGATCAGGGACCACTGAGCTGTGTGCTTCCTGTACTCTTCTCTTTCTCCAAAGATGCACCCCCCAAGTCATTCATTCCTCTGGCATCAAGCTCATCTTCCTGTTCCCTCTGTAGCTGCCTTGGCTGGAGCGTCTTGACCAAGTCCTGGGTGGGTGACCCTGCTGGGCTTCCGATCATCCTGGCCAACACTGACCTGAGTCACCTTTTCTGTCCTGGAGCTTGGCTCTCTCCTCAGCTCTCCAGCTCGAAACTCTCATTCATCCAAACACCTAACACTATGTTAATTTCAGGTGCACAACATAGAGATTTGATATTTTCATATATTACAAAATGATCACCATGAGAAGTCTAGTTACCATCTGTCACCATAGGAAGTTACTACAATATTATTGACTATGTTCCCCATACTGTACATTTCACCTCCCTGACATTTATTTTTTACCTGGAAGTTTTTACCTCTTAATCTCTCTCTCACATATTTCATTCATTTTTCCACTTTCTCCCTTCTGAAAGTGAAAGTGTTAGTTGCTCAGTCATGTCTTACTCTTTGTGACCCCATGAATTGTAGCCCGCCAGGCTCCTCTGTAGAATTCTCCAGGCAAGAATACTGGAGTGGGTAGGCATTCCCTTTTCCAGGGGATCTTCCTGACCTGGGGATTGAACCCAGGTCTCCCACACTGCAGGCAGATTCTTTACCATCTGAGCCACCAGGGAACCCCAACTCTGGTATCTACCAATTTGTTCTCTGTATCTATGAGTCTTTCTCTGTTTTAGGTTTATGCATTTGTTTTCCTTTTTAGATTTCACATTCAAGTGAAATCATATAGTACTTGTCATTGTCTGGCTTCAACTTAGCCAAATACCTCTAGGTCCATCCATGTTGTTGCAAATAGCAAGATTTTATTCTCTTTATGGCTGAGTAATATTTCATTATATATTATATATATATACACACATATACCACATCTTCTTTGTCCATTCACCATCAATGGACACTTAGATTGCTTCCATATCTTGGCTTTGTAAATAATGTTGCATTAAACATAGGGGTGTGTATATCTTTTTGAATTAGTGTTTTTTTCTTCTTCAGAAAAATACCCAGAAGTAGAGTTGCTGGATTGTATGGCAGTTCTGTTTTTAACTTTTTGAGGAACTCCCTTACTGTCTTCCATACTGGCTGCACTAATTTTCATTCTCACTCACAGTGCATGAAGCTTCCCTTTTCTCTTCATCCTTGTCAACATTATTTATTGTCTTTTTTATAGTAGCCATTCTCACAGATGTGAGGTTATATCTCATTGTGGTTTTGACTTTCATTTTGCTGATGATTAGTGATGTAGACTGTTTTCTTGTGCCTGTGGTCATCTACATCTTGTCTTTGGAAACATGTTTATTCTAGTTCTCTGCCCATTTTTTAATTGAGTTTTTTTTTTTTTGTTGAGTTGTATGAATTTTTGATATATTTTGGATATTAACTGCTTATCAGATGTATCATTTGCAAAAGTTATCTCCCATTCAGTAGGTAGTTTTTTGTAGTTTCTCTGCTGTGCAAAAGCTTTTTATTGTGATGTAGCCTCATTTGTTTAGTTTTGCTTTTGCTTCCCTTGCTTGAGAAGACAAATCCAAAAAAATGTTGCAAAGACCAATGTCAAAAGTATGCTGCCTTGGTTTTCTCCTGGGAGCTTGATGGATTCATTTGTCTTTAATCCATTTTGAGCTAATTTTTGTATCTAATGTGAGAAAGTAGTCCAGTTTGATTCTTTTGCATGTAGTTACATTATTTTTTTTTTTTAGTAATTTTCTCCCCCAACTTATTTATAATGTCATCTTTCTTAAAAGTTAAATTACCATATACATGAGGACTATTTCTGTACTTTCTATTCTGTTCTATTTGTCTAGCCGTTGATCGTTTCTTCTGCACAAAGTTTTAAAAAATAGTTTTCATCTCAGAAATGTTTCGTATCTGAAAGGGCTAGTGCCACTCCCACTCCCAAGTCCAGTCCCATACTTCTCTTTTTCAGAATTTTCCTGCTATTCACCAATGCTTATTTTTCCTGATGAATTTTTGTACCATTTAATGAGTTTCTTCTGCAAACTCTCTTTATATTCTAATTGAGATTGCACTGGGTTTAGAGATTATCTGGGAATGAGTTGATGTATTTATGGTATTGAACTGTGCTTTTCCCTGAGTTGCAGTTTGTTGTGTCTGTCCTTTACCATATATCTATAGGTCTTTTATTAATACTTTTCCTATGCAGTTTAGAACTTGATATTTAATCTAATCTTGGTTGATTAAATATTTTAGCTTGGAATTTTTCTTTCATTATGAATTATAATTCTTTTTGTTCATAGAAAAGTCATTGAATTTTAATATCAATTGTGTCCTATGACATCTTATTTAATTTCCTATCATTTCTATTTCTACTTTTAGCCAATTCCCTTGGTTTTCTACACATAATGTGTATCATCTGTGCTGCCTCCTTCTTTATAGTATTTATGCCTGTTATTTCTTTTTTTCACTTACCCATATTGGCCAACATACCAAGTTCAGTTCAGTTCAGTCGCTCAGTCATGTCCGACTCTTTGCGACCGCATGAATCGCAGCACGCCAGGCCTCCCTGTCCATCACCAACTCCCAGAGTTCACTCAGACTTGTGTCCATCAAGTCCGTGATGCCATCCAGCCATCTCATCCTCTGTCCTCCCCTTCTCCTCCTGCCCCCAATCCCTCCCAGCATCAGAGTCTTTTCCAGTGAGTCAACTCTTTACATCAGGTGGCCAAAGTACTGGAGTTTCAGTTTTAGCATCATTCCTTCCAAAGAAATCCCAGGGCTGATCTCCTTCAGAATGGACTGGTTGGATCTCCTTGCAGTCCAAGGGACTCTCAAGAGTCTTCTCCAACACCACAGTTCAAAAGCATCAATTCTTTGGTGCTCAGCCCTCTTCATAGTCCAACTCTCACATCCATACATGACCACTGGAAAAACCATAGCCTTGACTTGACAGACCTTAGTCGGCAAAGTAATGTCTCTGCTTTTGAATATGCTATCTAGGTTGGTCATAACTTTTCTTCCAAGGAGTAAGCGTCTTTTAATTTCATGGCTGCAGTCACCATCTGCAGTGATTTTGGAGCCCAAAAAAATAAAGTCTGACACTGAGCCAAGAGTGATGTTAAATTACTCTGGGGATGGTTAGGCACCTTGAGATTTGAGTATTACAGTCACACATATTTGAGGTTGATATATTTTCTTGATTAACTGATCCCTCATCAGTTTATCCCTTTATCCCTGGCAGTAGTCCTTGTTTTGAGGTCCATTTTACTTTATATTGGGGCTCCCCAGGTGATATAGTGGTAAAGAATCCACCTGCAAATGCAGGAGACATGGGTTCGATACCTGAGTGGGAAAGAGCCCCTAGAGAAGGAAATGGCAACCCACTCCAGTATTCTTGCCTAGATAATCTTGGAGGAGGCTGGCGGGCTACAGTCCCTGGGATCGAAAAGAGTCAGACACAACTGAGCACCTAACACTTTGCCTTATATTAATGTAGTCACTTCAACTTTCTTATTCCTTATGCAGTTTTCAGCACTTCCCAGCTAAGTCTTTTTTTTATTCATTTTCTTTTAACATGTGTGTCTTTGTGTTTAAAGTCAGTTTCTGCTAGCTAACATTTGGTTAAGTCTTTCTAAATCTATCTTGACAGTCTCTGTCTTTTATTTGGAGGATATAAACCATTTACTTTTCACAAAAACAACTTTGAGATGTAATTTACATACCATAAATTTCATGCATTTAAAGTGTACAATTCAACGGTTTTTGATTTCTGGTTTTTGATATTCACAGTTGTAAAACAATCACTATAAATCTAACATTGTCATTATCTCGGGAAGAAACTTCACACCCATTATCAATCTCTCCCAACCTCTATCCTCCCAACTCTCTGCCTCTATAGATTTGCCCATTTTGGAATTTTCATATTATTGAAATCATACAATATGTGGTCTTTTGGGACAGGCCTCTTTCACTTTGCATTATGTTTTGAGGTTCTTCCATGTTTTGGCACATATATTTCATTTCCTTTTTTAAAAAGTAATTAATGAATTTTATTTTGGGGTGTGCTGGGTCTTTGTTGCATGTAGGCTTTCCCTAGTTGTTGCCAGCAGGGCCTACTCATTGTTGTGGTGCGTAAGCTTCTCATTGCTGTGGCTTCTCTTGTTGTGGAGCAGCTCTAGAGCACAGGTGCATGGATTTAGTTGTTCCACAGCGTATGGAATCTTGCTGGACCAGGGATTGAACCAGTGTGCCCTGCACTGCAAGGTGGATTCTGGTGGTCCCCAGTGAACCACCAGGGAAGTTCCTTAATTTCCTTTCATTGCTAAATAATATTTCATTGTATGGTTATATCACATTTTCTTTATCCCTTTATCAATTGATGGACCTTTGGCTACAATGAATAATACTGCTTCAACATTCTTGTATGTTTTTGTGTTCTCATTTCTCTTGGGTATATATGTAGGAGAGGATATATATTTTTGAAAGTTTTTGTTTGTTTGCTTACCTTGCCACACACCTTGTGGGATCTAAGTTCCCCGGCCAAAGATCAAACCCAGGCCCTTGGCAGTGAGAGAGCAGACTCTCAACCACTGGACCGTGAGGGAATTCCCTGAAAGATATATTTGAAAAATCATATATGATTGCCTTTGCAGAATCTATGGACATAATAATATGAAAATTTCACTTTTTATTCTATTAATGGATTACCTCATATGGACTTAACAGATTTTCCAGATATTAAGCCATTTAATTTCCAAGTATTAAAACATTTTTAGAATACACTCTACTTAGCTTTTGTATTATTCTTCTGGTGTTTTGGTGACATTATCAGCTAATATAGTTTTTAAGTTAGTTGCTCAGTCATGTCCGACTCTTTGTGACCCCATGGACTGCAGCCACCAGGCTCCTCTGTCCATGGAGTTCTCTAGGCAAGAATATTGGAGTGGGTTGCCATTTCCTCCTCCAGGGGATCTTCCCAACCCAGGGGTTGAACCTGCATAGCAAGCAGATTCTTTACCGTCTGAGCCCCCAGGGAAGCCCAATATAGTTTTCAGGGTTTTGTTTTTTTTTTAAATAAATGAGACTGGTGTCTAGGGTTGACGTATGTGTGTGTTGCTTTCTTTGGCAGGTGTTGGTATCAATGCTATGCTCACTTCATAAAAAGAATTTTGAAGATTTCCTTCTATTTCTATGTTCTAGAAGAGTTCAGGATAACTGTTCCTTAAATGTTTGGTAGAGTTCTTCTGCAGAACTATCTGGTGCTTCTTGAGGGAATAATTCTTTGACACCTCCCCTGAAAGTCAGTCTGTTAGTATTTCTGGGGGTAATTTGTATAATAATAATAATAGTAAACTGAGTTTCTGGGCCAGCCAAGTTAAGGCCTCTGAGTGCAGTGACAACATCTAGATCACAACCCCACAAGAATCAAACAGTATGTATTTTTCCTGTCTTCCTTCTTTCACCCAGTATAATTTGCTCTGGCAGTCACCCATGTTGTTGCACTGTGGGGATAATCTTTGAATAATGTTGATAGTCTCTTTTCACTGATGAGTCAATATACCACTGTAGGATGTACCACGATTTATCCAGGCACTTGTTGATGGACATCCTTAATTGTTTCCCTTTTTTGGCTATTATGAATAAAGATTTTACTGAAGATTCTAGTACAGGTGTTGTAGACAGAGATTTTATTTCTCTCAGACAAATATCTCGAAGTGGAATTGCTGGATCATGGGAGAGATGTATGCTCAACTTTTTGAAGAAGTTGCCAAACAGCTTTTGGAAGTGACTGTACTGTGAAATACTTGTAACTAGCAGTTTGGGTTTCAAATTCTTCTGGTCCTCACGTGTTTCTAATTCTAACCCTCCAGTGTATGCAAAGTGGTACCTGCTTGTGGATTACTCTGCATTTCCCTGAACACAAATAATGTTGGTTGAGCACTTTCTCACATGTTTGCTTATTGGCTGTTTATACATCATCTTTCGTGAAGCGTGTGCTTATATCTTTAGCCTGATTTTTGGTTGGGTTGTTTGTCCTTTTTATCATGGAGTTGCAGGAGTTCTTTGTTCAGCATACAAATCCTTTGTTATATATAAATTATGAGTAGTCTGCTGCTTGCCTATTTATTTTCTTGACTGTTTTTTTGATGAACAGAAATTCAAAATTTTGATTGTCAGATTTTTTTTGAGTCCGTGCTTTTTATGTCCTTTCTAGGAAATCGTCGGCTTCCAAAAGATTGAGAAGATATCCTTCTATGCGTTCTTCTAGAAGCTTTCTCAATTTAGTTTATGTTTATGCCTATAGTCCCTCTCCAATTGAACTTTGTACGTGGTGTGAGGTTGGGCTTGACTCCTCCATCCCAGAATATCTAGAATTTTCCGGCACATTTTTTGGTGCTCATGTCAAAAGTCAGCTGACCCTATATCAGACTGCTCCTGATATCTCTCTGACTAAGCATCCCTGGTAAAAACGTGTCTCAAGTAGTCTTTCCATACTCAGAGTGAGGTCCTAAGACAAGAAGCATCACATCACCTGGGAACTTGTTAGAAATGCAGCATCTGGCCCCACGCCAGCCCTACACAACCCCCAGATGATTTGTGATCACATTACCTTTTGAGAAGCACTGGTGTAGATAATTTTTGAGGAAGGAGGGGAAATGTGATCATGACATATTCTGCCACTGACAGCCTCCCCAGGCACCGCGGGCTGTGGGGGCCTGTGGATCCATTTCCTTTCCATGAAGGAGCGCAAGACGGACTCCTATGCTTAACCCCTGCGTCCACTCTCGCGGTATGTGCTGCGTGCTGGGGGCGCGGGGAGGAGGCTCAGTGACTACTCCTCACTCTCGAATACCCACAACCATCTGCTCACTCATCCCGCAGCTCCTACCCTCTCCTCCAGACGCGTCCTTTTCCCTGAGCCTCAGTTTTCCTCAATCACATAGCAGAAATAATAATGGTCTCTAGCTCAGGAGTTAATGCGATTCGAAGTGGTCTGATGAGTTATCTCGGGCACAGAGACAGCACAATAAAAGTCAGTGATCGTCAGGGCTGTTTCAGAGCAGGTCCCCCAGGAGAAGCCCCTGCACACGAGCCGCTGTTTCCCGGCAGATCCACCCCCGCCTACTACAGCGGGGCAGAATCGAGCCTTGCAGTCTTCTCCACTCGACTTCTCCTCTCTCCTTTCTCCGTTCCCCCAGGGCCCCGCGCACCGATAAATCTTTCCCAGCATCGTTGTATTGTTACAGAGAGTTGCCCTGGCGTCTGACCGGTCTTCCTTTTCGGGCCTGGGAGTCTCTCAAATCCAGGATCCCTGCCTGGGTGCTCGCGGAAGCCCCGGCCCCTGGCACAGAGCCTGGCACTTGGAAGGCGCGCAATAAATGTTTGCAAAATCGAAATCTGTGTTAAGCAAGCGTCCACCTTTCAGCACTCGGTGTGTGTGTGTGTGTCGGGGGTGGGGGGAGAAGTATTAGGAATTAATACCTAGAAGAGTCAGTATTTCAAGGACTCCAATCTCCAAAATTTAACTAAGTAAACCAGAGAACAAGTTAATGAAAGGACCAATATCTATTCATTAACAAATTCCTGTGTTTGTCATTTATTTTTAACTTTAGATTTGTAGACTCAGCTTACAAAGGCTGTTGATTCAGTCCCTAAAAAACTAAAAATGAAGAGCTAGGTTCACAGTTCATGCAGTGGCACTAGGTAGGAGAATTTGCCTCAGTCATGTTGCAATGAGGGAGACCTAGGTTCGATCCCTGGGTTGGGAAAAAAAACCCTGGAGGAGGGCATGGTAAACCACTCTAGTACTCTTGCCTGGGGAATCCCCTTAAACAGAGGAGCCTGATGGGCTACAGTCCATGGGGTCACAAAGAGTCAGACATGACTGAGCGACTAAGCACACATATATGCATGAAATGCATATCAAAGATCCAGATTACAGTAAAACTTTCTAGGGCATTATTATTAGAAAATATATTAAAACTGATTAGCATAAAAAACATCAAGTGAGGAGTATATTCCAAAGTGCTCTTTGAAAGTAAGATTTAAATGAAGAATAAGTCCAAGGTATAATTGAATACATTGATACCAAAGCCTAGTATTTATGTCTTAGAAAGCAAATCCCAGCTCTTTCATCTAATTTCAGAATCCCAGTGTGTCTAATCCCAGAATCCCCAATTCTAGGCCATTGTTACTTTATTTGGAGCCAAAATATTTTACCCTTTGTCAAAGACATTTGATGTAAGGTTTACCCTCATTGTAAATTCTCTCATTTAACAGTGGTCCAATCACTAGGTATAAGGAAGAATCTTCTCTGTTTCCCTGTTTGCATGTTTCCTATGTACATATTTTTTTACTAATATTGTAGGCCCAGGAAGAAGAAAATCTTATGGGACATCTCTGTGTCTAGTTTTTGCCATTCTGCCCTCACATTAACATGTAACCTCTATGGTTGGTTCCTTCTTTAAAGAGAGGACATATCGAAGTCTCGCGGCCCAGGGAACCCCCCCTCCACCCCAGCTTGGTGAGAGCGGGTGTGGGGGGACTCAGTCCCCGCCCCTCCGTCCCTGGCCTCCTCTCCGCGCCCACCCCCTCCTCCATGCGCACAGCTCCTTTCCTGCCGGCCCGCATCCTCCGAGACACCCCCCAGCGTCCCCCAGGTCCTGCCTCGCCTTCTCCTACCGGCGCTCCTTGTTGGTCCCACAGGTTCCTTCCCAAAGCGAGCCGGAGTCTGTGCTTGGCTGCCTGGGGGAGTTAGGGGCACAGCTCGAAGGAGCCAGAGGGTGAGTCTGGCGTAGGGGGGCGGGGCGGTGGCTGGAGGGCCGGGGACCATTCTTCTGCGTCTTGATGTCCGCGGGACTCGGGCGGGCGCTGTGGGGCTGGCTCCATGTTTGCAGAATGAATGAATCATTACTCTTCCTTATCCCCTTCTTAAGGAGGACTTTTTGAGATCCACGTGCTGCAAAACACGTTGGGGGGCTTGCCGAGATAGGGCTCCCCCCGCCGGCATAGTAGACACGACTCTCCTCTCTCCACCTCCTCTTTACGCTCTATTTTGGGGGCAGGATCTCTTCTGGTTGGGGCTTGGGAATGGTGGGAAAGGAGGGGCTTGTAGCCCCAGCCAGGTACTTGTTGACAGTCAGGAGACTTGAGAGAAGCCCCGTAGAAGGCCACAGAGGATGGGGGAGCTGTGGAGGAGAGCACCCGCTGTCAGGTAGGGACCACTTCTCACCTGATAACCGCCTGGAAGGGCCAATGGAGTATAGATTCTGATCTACAATTTACTGAACGGCCGTCCCCACAGCTTCTGTTTCTTTATCAGGTAAATGGAAATATTAATGTCCGTTCCTCAGGGCTTTGAAGAGATTAAGAAAAATGTCATATGAAATCACCAGGACAGTGCTTGACACATTGGGAGCACTCAGCAAGCTTGGTTTTCTTTCTTTCCTCTCTGAAAAAAACTGAGTGGAGGATTTGTTCCCATCCCTTCTGTCCCCGAATTGGTCATGACAGTCACAGCACACGTGTAATCACTGTTTGTTGAATGAATAAGGTTGCCAGAGTTTCACATCCCACCGCATCCCCTCTTTTTCTCCCAGAATCCACAGACAGAGATCTAAGCGGCACAGACATGCCGGTGCTGTCTGAGGACTCCGGTGAGTGTCTCCTGGGGCCGGGCCTGCTACAGTCCTGAAGACAAGAGCCTGCCCAGCAACCCGGGACAGCAAAGAAAGCAGCTGCTACCAGTGTTGGCTCGGAGCCCTGGGAATGAGAGCCGGGCGGGGGAGGGGGGGGGATGTGCCCCCGGCAGGGCTGACATACTGTTGGAGGGTCTGCTCGGGGTCCCATGGGGCAGGAAGTAGCCAGTGCATTGGCTCTCCTGTATTTTTCTCACTCCGTCCTCAGGTTTGCATGAAACCCTGGCACTACTGACCTCTCAGCTGAGACCTGACTCCAACCACAAGGAAGAGATGGGCTTTCTGAGGGATGTTTTTAGTGAAAAAAGCCTCAGTTATTTAATGAAGGTAAAGTCCTTTCTGCCCCAGGAAGGTCTTTCCCTTATGCTGCCCTCTGAATGACTTGGTTTGCAGCCCCAGGCATCCTCACAGCTGTGAGTGGGCTGTGTGACATCCAAGGTACATCTGGGCAATTGTCTTGGGAGGCCCCAGCCTGAGTTCAGCTGTGTTTGCAGATTCACGAGAAGCTTCGCTATTACGAGAGGCAAAGTCCAACCCCCGTCCTGCACAGCGCTGTGGCCCTCGCCGAGGATGTAAGCCCCCGGTTTCTCCTTCTGGCCTCAGCCCCTCTCCCACCCCTAGCTCCTTCATCTGGCCTGCATGCCATTGCTTAGCGAGGGACCATCAGGGCTCAGGAGCCCCAAGGTGAATAACGTCTCCTCCCCTTCACCTCTTCTTTGGTCCTCCTAATAGGCAGGGAGAAACTGGTGAGCCTTGGACAAAGCCAGGGGCCGTGGTGACATGGTGACACCCACTTACTGTGTGTTCCCGAGAAAGTCTGTTTTCCCAGCTGTATGGGAAGAGCAGTTCCCAAACAGTTGAGGGCTGGTGACAAGAACAGGTCAAACATGCACACTGCATATCTGTGCTTTGTGGAGGCCCAAGATGAAGTCCTGGGTCCAGGGACTTGCAGCTTCTTGTTTTTTTGCTGTTGGTTTGGCTGCTCCTTTGTGGTTTGTGGGGTCCACCAGGGATTGAACCCTGGGCCTTGATTGCTGGGCCCCAGGCAGTGAAAATGCCGAGTCCTAGCCACTGAACCACCAAGGAATTCCTAGGCTTCTTGTTTTTTTAAAGGAATCCTTCCTTATTTCTTGTGGACCTGTCCTTTGTGTCACATGATTGAAAAAGCTGTCCTAGTTGATTACTAAAGCCAGTTTCTGAATAAAATCATGTCACCCCAGCAAGGGATGGGAGCAGATTCCCTGCCTTTCTTGCCTGTGAGATGCCATTAGGAGCAGCTTAGGTTGCCAAGCTCCTAGGCTCAGCACTGCCTCTAATATTAGCTCTGTGACCCTAAACAAGTCACTCAACCTCTCTGAGCCCCAGTTTCCTCATCTGGACAGAGAGCTAGATAAGCCCAGGTTCAAGTCTTGGTGGTGCCACTCACTACCTTGGGGACCTTGGGCAGAATATTTAATCTCTCTCATTTACTTCTCACCAGTGAAATGGCCAAATAATAGGACCTGCTCCATCTAGTTTGCTGTGGGAGTTAATCCACATGAGGCAAATAGCATCCAGGAAAGCCTTCATAAGTTAGCTCCCATAAGGATTAGCCTGTAGAGGCTTCTCATGCTCTCTGATCCCTGGAATGACTTCCCTGGGAACCACAGTCCTGGAGTGACTGAGGGTCCAATGCCCCCTGGTACTGTAGTCGTGGCTGGGGGTCCCAGGGAGCAAGGTTTCCTCTTGAGTGACTCCCAGGAGGCTCGCAGCACCTGCAGCCATCTGTGGCCTTCTGTCTCCTTCCCTTGCAGGTGATGGAGGAGCTGCAGGCCGCCTCCGTGCACAGCGACGAGAGGGAGCTGCTCCAGCTGCTTCCACCCCCCACCTCAGGGTAGTCACGCCACAGTCCCTGCCTACCTGTGCATCTGTGTCTCCCGGGATGCGGATAGGAGGAGTGCTTGGCCGTGAAACTGAGGAAAGGAGATTTCTGACTTAGGGTTCCTCAGCCTAAGTGTCTGGAGAGGTCGTCTCTCTGGCATGACATCTGGGACCCCCAACCACTGCCCCCTGGCCAGGTCCCCTGGACCCCCATGTGCTTTGGAGGCTAGCCCTTCTGTTGTCTTGCTTTCATGACAGGCCATGCTCATGGTACACGACACAGTCGCCCAGAAGAATTTTGACCCCGTTCTTCCCCCTCTGCCTGATAATATCGATGAGGATTTTGATGAAGAATCAGTGAAGATTGTCCGCCTGGTGAAAAACAAGGAACCCTTGGTATGTGGTCCTCACCTCTGTTCCCCATGCTCTCCCTGTTTCCCACCCACGCACTGAGAAACCCAGGAAGGGACCCCCCACTGCAGTCTTTGGAGTAAGTGATGGCAGCTTTGTCAGGGCTGCCACTAGTCCCTGTGACACCACTGTGTGCAGAGTACTCCTTTCTCTGGGTAGATTCAGCCTCCCTTTGCTGTGGCCAAGCTCCTTTGTGCAGTCGAGAACCTGCACAGCTGTTCAGGGCAGCCCTGCTCATCACGCTCTGAACCAGAGGTCAGCAAACTATGATCCAACAGCCAAACCCAACCCAATCAGTGTTTTTAAATAAAGTTTTATTGGTGCCTGGCCATCCAGTTCACTTATGTGTTGTCTGGGGGCCTCACCTTTACATGGCAACGGCAGACTCAATGGAATCCGTGTTGCCTGCAAATCGTAAAACATTTATACTGGATCCTTTCCAGAAAAAGTTGGCCAACCTCTGTTCTGAATTCTGAGGAAACCCAGGGTAGCAGCCATTCTTCTTTGCAGCTGACAGATTGTTTCATTTTGGTCCCGGTTCAGCATTGATTTACGGAGCTAAGGGACAGGTTTGTTTATTAGATGGAGGGAAGTAGCAGCAGTCCAAGAATTGAGGGCGTGCCCTAGAGAATACCACAGCTGGCCTTCTTCACTGTCAACTTTCACTAAGTGACCTCAGATGAACCACTTCTGCAAACTGGCCAGGGTTCTCCTCCACTTTTGATTCTTTACTTTCAAAATGGGGGCAGTCATCCAGCTACTCAGCAAACACATCGTGAACCCTCCTGTGTGCCAGGCACCACATTAGGTGCGGGCAGTTCAGAGAGGGTTAAGACTCAGTCCATGGCGTTCCCCAGTGGCCCAGTGATTAAGACTCCATCCTTCCAATACAGGGGCTGCAGGTTCAATCCCTGGTTGGGGAACTAAGAGCCCATGTGCTCCATGGCAGAGCCAAAAAAATCAACAGACTTAGTCATCACCCTCTGAGAGTTTACAGAAGGTAGTAACTAGGGTGTCCTGGAAGAGGTGATACCCATGCTAATTTAAAAAAAAAAAAGAACAGAATTTTTCCAGAGGGAAGGAGGAGAAGAAGGGCATTCTACCAGTAGAACTGCATGAGCAGAGCCATGGGAAGGTGAACGGCATGGTAGATTCAGGGACCTGGCCAAGTTGGAGGTCAAGTGTGACAGAGGTGAGGCCAGATCATTAGGAGAGCGTAAAGACTGGATTGTCACCCACAGTTGCTTGCCTGGACTTGAAGGTAGTGGTTAGCCACTGAAGGGTTTTAAGTAAGAAATAAAATGGTCAGATTTTCAGTTTGAAAGATCATCTTGGCTATGAAGTAGAAAGTCACCTGGAGGGTGAGACCGGAAGCAGAGGACTTGTTTGAGAGTTGGGGCCAAATACATGTGGTTCAAAGACAGAGCTTGACCTTGGTTTGTGGGAAGAGGGAATAGGAATCCAAGAAATACATCAGAAATAAAATTAAAATTAATGTCACTTTGTGACTATCCCAGTTTGGGCAGGAGTCTGGGGAGGCATCTTGGATATAAGGCGAAGGTGTCCAGCTGGGATGACAGGTGGGCAGCGGGACCATGATTCAAAAGGGGGAATAAAGAGAAACTTAGATCCACTGAATTCAAGAGGCCTGGGTGCCTGCAAGTGGAATGTCCAGGAGATAAAGGCTTAGATATGTAGCGATGCGGACTTGGTAGCTGCCAGCATCCAGAAGGGGTTACAGTCCCCCCTGAGAGGCTGAGACCACCTGGGTGAAGCATGTATAGAAAGAGACAAGGAGAGGACATGGGCCAAGTGCTGGCCCTTTAATCAACATTTAAAAGACAGATATAGGAAGATTCAGCCAAGGAGACCAGTTGGTCACTGAGAAGTACTGTGAGAGACGTGTCACCAGGGTCCAGGCTAAGAAAGCATTCCAGGGAAAGGGCAAATCAGAAGATCAGAGAGAGGAGACTGAGCGTGGCGACTGAGATGGCAACTCGCGGGTCGCTGGTCCTTTTGCTGATGCGCTTGAGGCCGGCAGGGAGTGAGTCAGAGCAGATGCGTGTGCCTCTTTGAGAAGCTGGCTCCAAAGGAACGGAGACGGGTGTCCACTGGATGGGGCTGCCACGTGTTTAATGATGGGACAGGCTTGATAATATTTTTAGGACCAGGAGAAGGAGCCACAGGGGAGGGGGCATTGAGAATGCAGAAGAGGGAAAGAGGGAGATGGAGGGACCAGCCTAGCCAGGAGGGTCCCCTCTGCTGACTTGGGGAAGAGGAGGAGAGGATGCACAGAGATGCTGGCAAGTTTGATGGTCTAAGGGGCAAGAAGCCACAGGGTTCTTAGCTGCTGGTCTCTCTTTCCAGCAACATTCATTTTGTGGATTTCAAATGAAGTTAATGATTAAGTGTGCCAATGTGTTTGCACTTACAGCCAATAATTAGTGGTTAGCATGTATTGAACACTTGTGCTTAGTCGCTCAGTTGTGTCTGACTCCTTGCAACCCCATGGACTGTAGCCCGCCAAACACCTCTGTCCATTGTGATTCTCCAGGCAAGAATACTGGAGTGGGTTGCCATGCCCTCCTTCAGGGTCTCTTCTTGACCCAGGATCGAACCCAGGTCTCCCACCTTGCAGGCAGATTTTTTATGTCTGAGCCATGAGGGAAGCCCGTGAATACTGGAGTGGGTACCCTGTCCCTTCTCCAGGGGATTTTCTCAATCCAGGAATTGGACCAAGGTCTCCCGCATTGCAGGCGGGTTTTTTACCAGCTGAGCTACCAGGGAAGCCCATATTGAGCGCTTACTATGTACTAAGTGCCTGGCCTACGTTATCCTTGCAACAACCCCAAGAGTCAAATGCTTTCCCACACCCCAGAGGAAACAGTCGCCGAGAAGATGAGGGGCTTCCTTGCTAAAGGGAGGCCATTGTTGTTAGTAAATGACAGAACGGATTCACCAGGGCCATCCAACTTCTGACTGCTGCCCTGCCCTGCCACAGCCTAGCCTGCCTGGTGCACGAGAGCTCGCTAGTGCCCTTCTTATCCTGGACATCATGTCTGCCGTGTTTTGGGGGCCAAGTCCTGGTCCCAAAGCTCCCGCCTGGGGCATAGTTGGTTCCCCTTGGCAACAACAGAAGGCCTGGTAACCCCGTGATTGGCTCAAGGCAGGTTGAGAATTTGCTGGCACGTATTCTCCTCATGATTAAATGTCTTTGCAAGAGGCAAGGGCTGTGATGTGATAGAGGAAACACTGCATTTGGCATCCCAGAAAGCTGGGTGACCTTGAAGGTGCTTACCTTCTGTGTGCTCCTGTCGCTTACCTGTCACGTGAGGCTGTGACAGCGTTACTATCGTGCTTTGTTTAAAGTGCTGTGCTATACTAATTTGAGATGTTGGTTTTATTTTGTCCACAGCATGGGAAGGTGCCTGCTGGGCTGTCCTCCCTGGGGTGGCAGAGGGAGGAACAGGGGTGGGAGGGGAAGGCTCTCTCTGGTCCAGAGAGTCAGAGTCTGAGATTCAAGGCTGCTTCTTAGGGGCCTGCCTGCTCTGTCTCTGATGCAGGGGGCCACCATCCGGCGGGATGAGCACTCAGGGGCTGTCGTGGTGGCCAGGATCATGCGAGGGGGTGCAGCAGACCGGAGTGGTGAGTGGCATCAATGCCGGCCTGGCCCGGTCATGGCCGTGGTCCCCCCAGCCTTCCTCCTTTGGTCATGGGTCTCCTTTCCTTCTCCCATTGGCTTACCTGTTCGGGATGTGCTTTACTTTCTGGGAGTGGGACTGGAATTCTCTTCTCCTTCCTAAGCCCAGTAGAAAATTTATTTGTTTGAAAATAGGTCAGGCATGGAGTCCTTTGAGGGTGATCAGGAGGGTTTGTGCATTGGCTTAGCCTGGGGATTGTGGTAGTTGAACTTGGTAGGTAAATCCTAACTAGGGAGCAAGACACCCTTTCCTGACACCCCAGCTGCCTTAGCCAGCCTCAGTTACCATGGGGAGGGTGTTCATGTCCCAGATTTGTTTGAGTAGAAAACAAGTTAAGAATCGCTGTTGTGAAACAGGCTCACAGATTTAGAGAACAAACTTATGGTTACCCGAGAGGATGGGCGGGAGAGGGGATAGGAAGTCTGGGATTGACATGTAAACACTGCTGTATTTAAAATGGATAACCAACAAGGACCTACTGAATATAGCACAGGAAACTCTGCTCAGTACTCTGTAATATCCTACATGGGAAAAGAATTTGAAAAAGAATAGGTACATGTATGTATGTAACTGAATCTCTTTGCTGTATACCTGAAACTGACAACATTGTTAATCAACTATACTCCAATATAAAATTAAAAAAAGAAAAAGAATATTTGGTGTGTGGAAGAACCAGGTTGGGAGGCAGATCTCCTGGGGTAGCGGAGTGTTACCCCCAGAAGTCTGGGGACCACTGTGGTGGGAGCCCTAAGACCAGTGCCTCCCATTAACAAGCACAGAAATGGCCCAGGTGTCTTGTTAAAATGCAGATTCTGACTCAGCAGGTCTTGGGTGGGCCCAAGATTTCTGCAGCCCTTCCTGCGTCCTGGGTGATGTTGCTGCTTCTGGACCGGTGTCCATGTTGAGTGGCAAATAGGGCCCCATATGCAGAGTTGCCTCATTAAAGCAGAGGCCAACAGACAGGTGTGTCTAACACTCTTGACTCCATCTTCTTGGTGCCCTTCAGTTTTCATGTAACATTGGAGAAGGATGTCTTTGGAGTTATGTCTGTACACCCAGGAAGGAGAAGAGTTAATGATATTTTTAAAGAAGCAGAGGTGACAGCAGAAAGAACATAGGCTTTCTAAAGCCAAGTAACTGCTTCTGTGCACTAGCTCCATTATTTCTTAGCAGTGTGGCCTTGGGCAAGCTGCATCGCTTTTCTGAATCTCAGCTGACTGTTTGTAAACTGAGGGGTTTCACCAGGCTGCTGTGAGGCTGTGATTCGAGGTGAGCCACCCGGCACACCTGGGGATAAGTTCATCCCAGTCCCATCCACTACCTTTAAGCCTTGAATCTCCCCTGCTTGGGTTCTGTAGGCAGGTGCCAGAGGTGCCTAAAACTTCACGCTCTGGGAACCTTGGCCCTCTTGCTGTGCTGACGGTCAGCCCCTGTGTCTCCTAGGCCTGGTCCACGTTGGAGACGAGCTCCGGGAAGTGAACGGGATCACAGTCCTGCACAAGCGGCCCGACGAGATTAGCCAGATTCTGGTCCGTGCCGTGCGTGAGCTGGGGGTGTGGCGTTTCTTCAGAGACCCAGAGCTGGGCGCTTCCTGGAGCCAGGGCTGATCTAGCCCAGTCTCCCTGTTTTCATGGGAAGACTGCAGGCCTAGTGACCTTACAGTGTGCCCTGCACTGGGGCGGGGATGGGGGGTGTCAGGGTCAGGAGGAGGGGAGTGCCCAGACCACCTGCCTCTCTCAGACCCTGTCTTCAGCACAGCCCTTCTCCCTACCGCCAGCCTTGTTTCCTAAGGACCCTTCTAGAAGACCCTCTTGAAAGGGTCCCCTCTTCCAAAGAGCTGAGGAACATGGAGTAAAAGGCTGTTGCACAGGAGAGCAAGGGCTTTGGGGTCAGCTGGTCCTGGGTTAGAATCTTGTCTCCATCACATTACAATTGTAATGGTGGTGGTGGCAGTTTAGTTGCTAAGTTGTGTCTGATTCTTTTGTGACCCCATGGACTGTGGCCCGCCAGACTCTCTGTCCATGGGATTACCCAGGCAAGAATACTAGAGTGGGTTGCATTTCCTTCTCCAGAGGATCTTCCCAACCTAGGGACTGAACCCAGGTCTCCTGCATTGGCAGGTGGATTCTTTACTAACTGAGCCACCAGGGGTGTCTTGTGTAACCTTGATGGACAAGTCATCAAATCATCAAGTTTTGATTTCCTTTCCTGTACAATAGGGGTAGGGATGGTTTCTCAACCAAGTCATGGTTATCATTAGGATGTAAACATCTGGAAGAGGGCATTGTAGTTCACAACTGCGAGGGGATTCTAGGGCAGCCAGTGCTGGGATGGAAACAACCTTCTCGGTCCATTCCGGGAATTGAAGTCAAAACTGAAATTATAAAAAGCCCTTGTCATAGTTCTGACCTCTATAATCCTCAGGCATCCTCTTCCAGCCCGACACTGTTTGCTAACTTTTAATGGTTTGGGGGGTTGGAAATGGGATGAGATCTCAAGTTCGGAGGCCCACTCTTTAAGGCCCTGACTACAGGGGACCCTGGTTGCAGGCAGACCCTTCAGTCTTTCTGCCTCCTCTCCTTTTCCCCTGGTTCTGGGCACCAGCCTCGCATGTTCCAGAGTGAGGCGGGATCAGGGACAGTATTGGGTGAGATGTGCTCTAATGGGCCGACATGTGCTTCCCCATGGGGCCCCCACGTGGGATGCAGGATCTGTCTCTGGTAGAAGGGAGGGGGACCTGAGATTGGGGAAGATGCAGGTCAACAGGGAAGTGGTGGTTGGGAACCAGCCCCAAATCATGCAAGAAAGAGGAAAATGAAATTGAACGACGATATGAAAATAACCCAAGAGAAAAGAAGGGCAGTGCTTGAGGGCACTAGAGGTCAGGAGGGAGAGAGAGAGCTGTATTTGTTGTATGCATTGTTCTCAAGTTCTCATTTAGAATCTTCTGGGGACTTGCCTGGTGCTCCAGTGGTTAGGACTCCACGCCTTCAATTCTCCAGGGCTCAGGTTCAATCCCTGGTCAGGGAACTAAGATTTGCAAGCTGCATGGTGTGGCCAAAAAAAAAAAAAAGAGAGAGAGAGAGAGAGAGAAAAGTGTTCTGTCCCTTTGTCCCATAAAAATGCTTAAGTTAATTCATCTGGGTGCCACCACAGAAGGGCGGGTCATAGGGGAGGCTGCACGTCCAACTTTCCTTCTGCGTGTGAGTTTCCAGATCAGGGAGGTAACATGTGAGGTCCTGGAGGGTTAGACCTGGGAGATGATATGGTCATGTGCTGTCTCCTTCTAGGCGCAGTCCCAGGGATCCATCACCCTGAAAATCATCCCAGCCACCCAGGAGGAAGACCGCCTAAAGGACAGCAAGGTATGGGGGAGCTGAAGGCAAGGGAATGGGCAAGGGGGGTGGTGGGGCTGGCGGGACTCCAGCCCTGTCTTTGAAACAGACACTCAGGAAGAGATCATCCATCTGGTCCTCAGAGCAAGTGCTCGGTAGAGACCTGCAATTCAGTCACCAAGTGATTCATTTGTTTGTACCCCATCTCTTCTAAACAGGATTTGATGTAGCTTACTAATAAAAGACAAGATTCTTCTAATTGAAGTAGAAAAGCCAGGCCATGAAGAGGAGGAGAAGATACCAAATGTTCCGGCTTCAGGCCCAATTAAGTAACTGCCATTTGTTTAATTCTTGGTGGAGCCTACCTTTGGTGGGCACCTGCTCTGTGCCAAGCGCCCTGCCAGATGCTGGAGACCAGGATGATTAGTAGCTTAGAGGTTTCCTGGTTCAGTAGTGGAGGCCAGGGACCCAGTGTCTCCTTGTTACATGATAAGTGCTTCAGGAAAATTCTGTGCAGAGTTCTCAGTTCAGTCGTTCAGTTGTGTTTTACTCTTTGTGTCCCATGGACTGCAGCAGAGTTCTAGGCATTTTTTTTCCCCCCTTCATTGGGTCTTCGTTGCTGCATGTGGGCTTTCTCTGGTTGCAGTGAGCAGGGGCTACTCTCTAGTTGTGTTTCACGACCTTCTCATTGCAATGGCTTCTCTTGTTGCGGAGCAGGGGCCTCAGGGCTCAGTAGTTGTGGCACATGGGCTTAGTTGCTCCGAGGCATATGGAATCTTCCCAGACCAGGGATCGAACCCATGTCCCTGCATTGGCAGGTGGATTCTTAACCAGTGGACCACCAGGGAAATCCCTAGGCACTTTGGAAGGTGGCACATGATAGGAGGGTTGGCAGTGAGCCTAGAAGAAGAGGGAGAAGAGAAAGGCAGGCAGAAGGATCCGCATAAGCGGGGGCTCACAGACATGGCAGACAGGAGTATGAGGTCCATGAGAAAGTGCATTGTGTGGGGCTCCAGGAGGGGATGGTGTGCTGGTGAGGTGGGTTAAGGCTCTGTCTGAATGGCCTTGAGTGCTTTGTTCAGAGTTTTGGCATAATCCCTGCTTAGATTTCAGAAGCCCACCCCATGCAAGGATTCGAGTGCAAATTGTTTATTTGGCAGTGACCCCAGGAAACACCAGAACAGGATTGGGGAAGGGAAGGCAGCCAGCGCAACAAAGGGTGTCTTCTCAGCAAGTTACCACCGCAGACAACCAGAGCTTAATCCTGCTTCAGAATTCGGGGTCCCCTGTAGACCATGCCTCGTCCATTCCTCCTAACAGCTGGGAGAGCTGGGGAGCGGGGGAATCTAGATACCAACTCTCACCAGGCTGTACCGCAGGGGTTAATTCCCAGCAGTTCCTCCCTGCTGGGTTAGGGGAGAACAGATCCCAGTGGCTGGAGGAAGTCGTTAGGCAGTCAGGGTGGGGTGCACTGAAAAGGTAAGGCCCCTGGAGAATATGGAAAGGCACCCCACAGGCCAAGTAACAGCCTCAGAGGCAATGAGAAGCTCCTAAAGGTATTTAGATTTTTGGTGTTCTTTGCTTGTTTGGTTCTGAGAGGGAAGCGATTGAAATCACATTTGTGTTTTACAAAACTCCCTAGGGCAGTGAGTGGAGGAGGGTGGAGATGGGGTCCAGGGCACCTGGTAGGAGTCTAAAAGTTAGGAGTTAGTTAGTTATGAGGTCCCTGTCCTCATGATATTAATAATTGCCAGAAAATTCATACTATTATCTAACTGGTAGGAGTTGTAAAAGCCCGGATGAGAGATTGTTAAGCCCTGAGCTGAAATGGTGGTAGGGAGGATGGAAGAGGCATTACTCTGACTTCCCAGTCAACTTGGATCTGAACTTTCTGGCAGCCAAGGCAAAAAGGAGAACATAATGAATTACATACTTCTCATGGAAGATGGAAGGAAGCATGCTGCTTTTTCAAGAAAACTAATTTTCTGCCCCCATCTCCCAGGACCAGGAGCAGGAAAGATAGGGCATGAAAACACTTGGCATAGAGTGGGTGTCAATAAATAATTTGATGAATGGCAATTAATAGCAGACAATGTCTGACATCATCTTCATATGATGATTTCTTATTTGCGCCTTCAGTTGAATCCCAGGGCACACATAATACCTGATGAAAGGTTGTTCTTCCTGAGACAAGCTGGTATGGTCTCCATATGCAGCTTCTGCAGGTTCTAACTTGATACAGGGAGAGGATTTGGTTTTCCTGGAGGACAAAATGGGTAGCTTATCTCTTAGTCCATCCTTTAAGAATATTTTTCTTTTAGCTAGATCCTTGGTCAAGGCTGGCCTTCTTTTGAGTGCCTGGGAGCCTGGTGACATGTATGGCTAAATGAGGGTCGCTGTCCTCATAATATTAATATATGGCCAGAAAATTCGTACTATTATCTAACTGAATCTCTTTTGCCTGGCACCTAAGGGATTTGGATTTGTCTAAGGAAAACCTCTGGCCTTTCCCCCCCGCCTGTTTTGCTGTTAAAGCAATTGGGCCATAATGATTTGGAAGTAGGAATAAATAAATCCATGCTACTGAATTATAGAAGAGAATGAAGAAATGGGACCCAATGCTGTCCCCATCCTGTTCTCGAGAGGGATGGCTTCTGGGTACAGAAGAGAGCTAGGGGTTGGCCAAGTATGTGAGTAATGAGGTAGGACTGAGCTGTCAAAGACATGACTGTCAATTACCCACTGAAAAGTGATGATGAAGAATCGGTACAGTAGTTTCATTGATATTTGTGTTCTTATCAAAACGTCTAGACTACTTATTTAACAGATGGCTGCTGACATCATTAGGGGCAGTTAGTATATCGGAAATAACATTTGAGTTAGAAATTGTGCTTGCCTTCGCTTTTTTGCTCCCAAGACTAATGGTTGCTTTGTGTAGGCTGAGAGGCTATTATAAGGACAGCAGTTCAGGTTAATAAGGAGATGTTTAGGTTGGAAAGGGAAATCCGTAAATCGTTTTCTGATTCTTTCTTTTTAAAATAGCTTAGCAAGCTGATGTTTTTTAAAGCATTTATTTATTTATTTATTTGACTGCACTGGGTCCCAATTGCAGCAATCGGGATCCTCCTTCCTCTCTGCAACCTCATTCAGGAACTTAAGTTGTGGCGGGCAAACTCTTAGTTGCATCGTGGAGCATCTAGTTCCCCAACCAGGGATCGAACCGGGCCTCTTGCATTTCAGAGGATGGAGTCTTCACTACTTTACCACCAGGGAAGTCCCCATTTTTTTGATTCTTGATGGATTTCCCGAGTGGGATATTAAAAGTGATTGAACAACAGTAAGAAAATAGGTGTGGTGGGTTTCTGATTAGCCTTCTATTCTTGACACTGCTTGTTCTTCCTAATTGTGAACAGCCTCCTTTGGCCTTCCATGTGGCATAGACATGTCAGTGCTTTCAGGCTGTCTCACCTAGCTCCTCCCCTGCAGGTGTTCATGCGGGCCCTCTTCCACTACAACCCTCGGGAAGACCGGGCCATTCCCTGCCAGGAGGCAGGCCTGCCCTTCCAGCGCAGGCAGGTCCTGGAGGTGGTGAGTCAGGATGATCCCACGTGGTGGCAGGCCAAGCGAGTGGGGGATACTAACCTTCGAGCTGGCCTCATCCCTTCCAAGCAATTCCAGGAAAGGTGAGTCTGGGGCGTGTTGTAAGGGGATGTGGTTCTAGAGTGGCTGGAGGTGTAAGTACATGGCAGAGCCCCAAATCTCTGCTAGTAAACCCCGGGGTGGGGGTGCCACAGGGTGTCCTTCTGTAAGCAAAGTACCAATGTGCTTGTGTTGGCTCTTCTCTCATCATCGATAGTGATGTCTGTGTGAGATTTTAGTCAGTGTATATAAATCTGTACTATTACATTAACGTATATTTTATAATGCCTACTAGGGCAAGTTGAAAAATAAAATATAAAATACAGGAGAGGAGGGTAAGGAAAAGAAAATTACCCAGTCTCACCACTATCTAAACAGCATAATTTATTTCCTTCCTGTGCCTGTTATATGAGTGGTGCATATAGAATTTGAGGTCTTGCCTTTTCTTGTTTTTGATAACTTAACATTTTGACCTGAGCATTTCCAGCATTACTATAGAATAATAGTATTTATTCTATACTATTAATTAATAGTGAAGAGTGTGAAAGTCTCTCAGTGGTATCCAACTCTTTGTGACCCCATGGACTATATAGCCGGCCAGGTTCCTCTGTCCATGGAATTCTCCAGGCCAGAATACTGGAATGGGTAGCCGTTCCCTTCTCCAGGGGATCTTCCCAACCCAGGGATCAAACCCAGGTCTCTCACATTGCAGGTGGTTTCTTTACCATCTGAGCCACCAGAGAAGCCCAATTAATCGCAATATATTATTAATTAATGGTAATATAATATTTCATCAGGAGATGTACTATTTATTCACAGGCAGCAACTATGGTTTCTGCCCTGCAGTAGCTGACAGTTTAGCTGAAAAGTCACACGTGGTTCAGACGAACACTGCATACAAATGTGATGGGTGTAAGGAGGATACCAGGTCTTAGTAGGAGGACTGGCCCTAGTCTGGGCCAGCATGGAAGGCTTCATGGAAGAAAGGTCATACCTCAAGTGACTTCTCTTCTTCCCTGTGGCTGTACGTTGAAGCTCTCTTCAATGTTTCACTGCTACAAGGCTGTAATAATTATCTTGCACATAGTCTGGTCCTCACATTTCAAATTGATTCCTTAAGCTGGATTTCCAAAAGTGTAAGCCCTGGGTCAGAGGATATGGCATTTACACCTGAATGCCTCTCCTGAGATTTTTAGCCCTCTTCCATTTTGGGAGTGTGGAATGACACTGTACCTACATACCTCAGGGTTCAGACATTTCAGTGGCTCTCCTGGTGTGGTCCGCAGGTGTATTAGCATCCCCTAGGAATTTGTTAGAAAAGCCAGTCCCTGCCTGGTCCCTGCCCTAGACCTGCTAAATCAGAGACACCAGGGCCAGAGTCTGAGCTCTACGTTTTAACAGATATTCCAGGTGATTCTGAGGGGCTGGAGTTTGAAGACTGCTGCTCTGTTTCCTCGGGGCAGCCTCAGACCCATCTTCGTCTTTGGCTTCGCAGGTTGTAGAGGGAGGCACTCTAGCTGCATTTAATTGTGGAAATCTAGACACCTCCAGGAGCCCTGGGTGTCAGCTCAGAGATGAGGCCTTGGAAGCTTCTTCTCCACTGAAGGCTACGTTGAATAAAGTGCCAGGCTGAGCTTTCCATTGGGCTGGGGAGAGGGTGGTTAGGGCGTTAAATTAGAGTCGCTTTCACCCTTGACTTCTCCTAAGAGTCGTTCTGCTGTTTTCCGGCTTCCTCAGAGATGGGGAGGCCGGGTGACTATGGAGAAGGGGCTTCCTTTCCTTGAAAATCAGCTTTGGGAAAGTAACAACCAACCACTGACCATGGAGACTGGACTCTGCCCTCTCTGTGTGTGAATGACCATCTTAGGCTGGGCAAGCATCTCTCAGAGCAAGAAGCTTAGTTTTTTCCTCACGGACCTGAGCACCTGAGCAAATGTCCCTCTGCATTGGAACTCAGTGTGAAGCCAGGAGGCCCTTGGAGTGCCAGGCTCTACCCCACTGTGGGATCCAGGCCTTGGTTTCCCTGAGTTTTCCAGAAGGTTTCCTCTGACTGGTTCTCTCATCCAGCTCATTGGCCTGCCCATCCCCTTTTGTCCCCATAGGCGACTGAACTACCGGAGAGCCACAGGCACCCTGCCGAGTCCCCAGAGCCTCAAGAAGCCCCCCTGTGAGTAGTCTGGCAGGATGGCACTTCAGGAAGCAGTTCAGGGAGGAGCTGGGGTTAGGACCCTAGGACCCTGGGATGCCATGTGGGGAAGAAGCAAGCGCTGGGCTGGAGCGGGTACTCCTGTCTGAGCTCTCAGGCCTCCTGAGGGAGGAGGGGCTGGGAAAAGGGGTGAGGAGGAGAAATGGGGGTAGGTGGCGGGGAGCTATTCCCTGGAGAGGAGCTGCTATATTGGGGGCCCATAGATAACACTGCAGGGTATGGTGATGCTGCTTCCAGAATCGTGTGCAGACTGTAGGTGTGTGTTGTGTTGTGTCTGTGAGAGGCGCCACGGCTTTCCTTAGATCCCCAAGGGGCCCCCTGACCCTGACAACATAAGAACCACTGATGCTGGAAGGGGTTGGAGATGGCTATGAGTGATCTCACCCTCTGTGTTAGCAGCCTCACCCTCTGTGTTAGCAGCCAGATTTGATACATAAAAGAGAAGGACTCCCAGTTAAATTCAAATTTCAGATAAACAATCGGTTTTTAATATAAGTATATCCCATGCAATATTTGGGACATTCTCATGTAAACACTGCTACATTTAAAATGGTTAACCAACAAGGACCTATTATATAGCACGTGAAACTCAGCTTAAGGTTATGTGGCAGCCTGGATGCGGTGGGGGAGAGTTTGGGGGAGAATGGCTACATGTATATGGATGGCTGAGTCCCTTCGCTATTTACTTGAAACTGCCACAACATTGTTAATCGGCTAGACCCCAAAACAAAATAAAAACTTTAAAGCTTGGAGAAAGAAATAAAGTAGTTTGGGACATACTTATACTAAGGAATTATTTATTGTTTATCTGAAATTCGCATTTAACTTAGTGTCTTGAATTTTACCTGGGAATTTTACTCTGTGCAGCCCTTACCTTTTACAAAACACTTTCACTTACCTTCTTACCTTGTAATTGTCACAACAGCTCTGGTTTGTAGTGGAGTCAGGGTCATCCTTTTTTCCAAGATAGTTGAACAGAGGCTCATGAGGTCAAGGAAGTGGGGTTGGGAAAGGGTTCCAGAGCCCCCAGGTTAGAGCCCCTGGTGGTGAAGAAACATCAGGGGATGGCCTCTCTAGCTGGGGGTCAAGAGTGAGGCTTGGAACCAAGTTGGAGGGTTAGAACCACACCAGGTGACTGGAGCGCAGCTGGCCGGCTGCCCTGCTCTGTGCTCTGCCATCATCTGCATCTGTGTCTGCCCAGGCGAGTCTCAAACCCCAGAAAAGTGGGAGAGGTCCCAGTCCGCCACAGACACCCTTCAGCGAGCTGCTCCCTGGGCTGTGTGGCTGCCTTTCCAGACTTGCTCTCAAGTCGGAGGGGCTGCTGAGTACGTTGGCCCTGAGGCCACTTACTTAAGCCAGTAATGAGTGGGCTTTCTTTGGGCCGCTAATGAAACACACATAGGAAGACTAATTAGAGCAAGTCTTGGTTTAATAATGCACCGCAGCTCAGATCACAGGTTTGTTGGAGGAGAGAAAGGGGACAGATGGAGGGCTCCCGAGGACCCGAGGCGTGGCTGCCTCTTGGTGGCAGGGCCTCCTGGTTCCCCTCTGCTAACGCTGCTCCATCTGTCTCTTGTGCAAACCGCAGATGATGAGCCCTGTGACAAAGGTAGGCCTGGTATTTGTCCCCTGTGCGCATGGAGAAGGTCCCTTTTCTGTAGATTGTCTGAACAAGCCCCTTCACCCACTCCTCCGGGGGAGCGGTACCCCTCAGGCGCCCCTCCTGGCACCTCTCTCCCGGCTCTGCCAGCCGGACCGATCTGCTCCTTCAGGCGTGCAGAGCTGGTGGGGACACGGGCCCAGCCCTCCCTGGATTCTGCCTGGGCTGGTCCCGTGACCTGCCTGGGCAGCAGGCAGGAGACAGAGGGCAGGGCAGGACGAGTGTATCTCCCCTCCTTATCCTCACAGGCCCTAACTCAGAGGGGCTGGAATGGGGCCTGCTGGCCCTGAACCCTACCAGGTCTGGAAGGGCTGTTTGTGGCCTAAGCATGGAGCACTGGGTGAAACAGAGGAATTTGTTCACCTAGGTCTGATGGAACATGGCATTTGTCCCAAGCTCCTCTGAGACTCCATCCCAGAGGGTCCTGCCTGGCTACCCGTGGCCAGGTGCCTCTGGGCTGGGGCGTGTGTCCAGCCTGACTCACCTGCCTCCCTCTCTGTTTGGTTCCCAGAGACCTGTGACTGTGAAGGGTATTTCAAAGGACACTACGTGGGTAAGTAATGGGGGCTTTCCTCCACCCCTGCCCTAACACCCCTCCCTCACCCCTGCATAACGTAGCCCATCTCGGGCTCTTGGGTCAGAGAGAGGGAACCGAGACCCAGGGACCCCTCAAGAACAGCTGAGTCTGTGGGACCTTTCCCTTCAGGCTCTGTTAGCCAGAGGCCAAGCTGAGCCTGCCCTGGCCCCGGGGTCCCCAGCCTGCCCCCAACTTTCATCCAGCCACTGGGAGCAGCACCCTGGACAAGGACCCCTACCTTAGTACCAATTTTATTATTACCCTAACCCCAGTTGTAGTTTATTCAGTGTTTCTTCCACCCCCATACGGCAGTGGCGCCTTTTACCAGTCGCCGAAGTACCTTTGCTTTTATTTTGGTAAATCTTTTCAAAGGCCTTTCATTCAGGAGTAATTTCAAGCTTACTGAAAAGCTGTGAGAATTGTACAAAGAACTCCCATATACTCTACACCTTGGTTCACCAGACGTTAACACTTTGCTGTATTATCTGAATCATTCTCTTTTTCTGCATATACACATTTTTAAGACTATTAAGACTTTTTTTTTTTGCCGCGGCCAGACATGCTGTATGAGGTAGAGGAGCGGTGAGAAGGACAGCTAACAAAACAGGAACAGCCACCCGCCGCAGTCTAACGCTCTTTTTTTTTTTTTAAAGAGTATTTATTTTTGGCTGCCCTGAGTCTTCATTGCTACACACAGGCTTTCTCTCGTTGTGGCAAGCAGAGGCTACTCTCTAGTGTGGTGTGAGGGCTTTTCATTGCAGTAGCTTATCCTGTTGTGGAGCATAGCCTCTAGGTGCATGGCCTTCAGTTGTTGTGGTCAGGGGCTTAGTTGCCCCGAGGCATATAGGATCTTCCCGGACCAGGGACTGAACCCATGTCCCCTGCCTTGGCAGGCAGATTCTTAACCACTGCACCACCAAGGAAGTCCCGCATATACGCATTTAATCCTCCACCCTGAGTCATGTGAGAGCTAGTTGCGGCCATCATATCCCTTCACCCCTAAACAGCTCAGCATGTGTTCTCTAAGGACAAGGACATTTTCTTATAATCCAGGGCTATTATCAATTCTGGGAATTTCTTTTATATTTCATTTTTTAAAAATATTTATGCTGTTCGTATCAACATTTTCGCCATTGTCCCAGTAATGTCTTTTAGAGGATTTCCCCGACCCAGGATCCAATCTAGGAGCACCCATTGCTTTTGTAGATTTGTGTCTCCTTTCATGGATAGGGGAACTGAGGCTCAGGGGGGTGATGACTTGCCTGAGGTCAGTCACATGCCAAGTAAGATAGTAGCCTTGAACCCTAATTTTGGGTGCAAAGTGGTCCCCCTTTCATCATCCTGCAGCAGGAGGTGGTTGGGAGAGGCCAGTGGGTCTCAGTTGCACCTCCAGGTCTGACCAGGTAGAGGAAGTCTATAGGGAGACGCTGGGACAAATACCATGCTGTCCCCCTGCCCTTCCCTCCAAGCTGGTCTTCGGAGGAGCTTCCGGCTGGGCCGCAGAGAGAGACTGGGAAGCCCACAGGAAGGAAAGACATCTGCAGTAGCCGAGTCTCCAGAGCTGCCAACTTACGAGGAGGTGACCAGGTATCAGCACCAGCCTGGTGAGCGGCCCCGCCTGGTGGTTCTGATTGGTAGGTGACATCTCCAGACAATGGGCTGGTTTCCTCCCTGGCAGGGAAGAGAGGGAGCCCAGCTGGAACCTGGCAGCCTTCCTCTTGTTTCTCAGGGTCTCTGGGAGCCCGACTGCATGAGCTGAAGCAGAAGGTGGTGGCAGAGAACCCTCAGCACTTCGGTGTTGCCATTCCACGTAAGAGGGTCCGAGTGTGTGTATTTGTGTTCTGCGCATGCATGCACATGTGTGTGCACACGAAGATTTCTTGCGGCCTTGACTCCAGCAGCAGTGACTTTTATGCTGGGTTTTGAAGAGTCAATAGGAGTTTTCCAGGAAGAGAGGGATGAGTTCTCTACATCAAGAGAACAAATGCAAAGGATTGAAGATGTGACCCAGAGTAGCAGTGTAAGGGAGTGAGGAGCTTAGTGTGGGTGATTGGTGGGGTATGAAGCTGAATGGGAGGCTGAGTTGATCAAGAGGGTCTCTTATACTCATCTAAGGTGTTTAGAATGTAATCAGTGAGTGAATAAAAGTATTAACACAAGGACATGGTCACAAGTGACCCTAGCAGCTTTGCCAGAGGTTGGACAAAGAGGTCACACATTAAAGTGCAGAGCATCGCCTGGGTGGCTGCCCTCTGAGACCCCTTCTTTTCTTTCAGAATGCTCTGGAAAAAGCTGTGTATTGCTTTGAGTGTGTTCCTTGTTCTATGGGGAATCTGATTTTCCCCAGAGGTGTGCACCTTGATTCTGTTATGGAAATCAGAGGGAAAACACTATGTGCTTTAAAACTGTGTAAGAGCCAGCTATGCAGAAACATCCAGTCCATAAGGGGACTGTCTGTCTTCACGTCTCCTTTCCTCTCAAAATGAGAAATAATTGAATAAAGAATTAAAAGCATACAGCAGGGTCATCTGAGGTATTGGCTCTTTGGCTCTCAAAAAGAAAAACAATTAGGAGGGACTTCCCTGATGCTCCAGTGGCTATGCATGGGGCTGGGTTCGATCCCTGTTCAGGGAACTAGATCTCACCTGCTGCAACTGAGAATGTGCACGCTGAAGTGAAGATAGAAGATCCTGTGTGCCACAACTAAGACCTGGTGCAGCCAAATAAATAAATTAAAATATTTTTAAAAAGAGGAACAAACTGGAAATTAAAACTTAGAGGACTAGGAATTCCTTTAGCAATTCTTTAAAACCTGCAGTATCAGTGAGGCAGTTTTGCTGAGTGGTTAGGGGCATACACTTGCCTGAGACAGTGTGTTCAGCCTGGCTTTGCTCCCTGCCAGCCTTGGGACCTCAGAACAGGGCTTAACCTCTGCACCTCTCAGTTTCCTCTTCTGCAAAACTAGGGCCTCCTTTTGCCTACATCACAGAGCTGTGTAAATCATGGCACACAGGGACCCTTGATGAAGGGAAGTGGGTGTTTGTACACAAATCAGCTATGAACCTCTGAAAGGAACGAGAGCACAGCTTCTCTGTGACATGACATCTCTGCCCAGTGGTCCTTCTGTCTTCCACAGATACCACCAGGCCCCGGAAGAGCCATGAGAAGGAAGGAGTAGAGTATCACTTTGTGTCTAAGCAAACATTTGAGGCCGACTTGCATCACAACAAGTATGTCGTCTTGATGGGCCAGTGGGGCCTCCATGCAGCTGTGTGTCTCTTCATCTGGCCAATCTTCCACTTGACCTCCTGGGAAGGCTTCCCGGAAAAGGCGGAGAAAGTGGGGCGGGGATAGGCGGGGGTGGTAACCCTGGCGGGCCACTGATAGCTCAGTTGGTAAAGAATCCACTTGCAGTGCAGGAGGCCCTGGTTTGATTCCTGGGTCAGGAAGATCCACTGGAGAAGGGATAGGTTACCCACTCCAGTATTCTTGGGATTCCCTTGTGGCTCAGCTGGTAAAGCATCTGTCAGGAGCCGAAAGCCTTTTTTTTTTCCCTCTGGTGGTTGGTGTTCTAGGTTCCTGGAGCATGGTGAATATAAGGAAAACCTCTACGGAACCAGCCTGGAAGCCATTCGGGTTGTGATGGCCAAAAACAAAGTTTGTTTGGTGGACGTGGAGCCAGATGTGAGTTCCTGGGGCCAGTTGGGGTAAACTAGGGGGCTATACATTTCACAGAACTTTCACCCTCAGTGCAGGGGCTTTTTATTCCAGAGCAGTGAATGTTAACATCTCTTTGGGTCTCCTTGGAACTTCCCTTGGATCCAGTGGTTAAGACTCCGTGCTTCCACTGCGGGGGGTGCAGGTTTGATCCCTGATTGGGGAGCAAGATCCTGCATGCCATGTGGTGCAACCAAAGCAAACAAAACCCCAAACATCTCCTTGGGTATCCTTTTGACTAATGAAAGCTTTTGTACCCCAAAATGTGCACCTCTGTGCAAAAACTCCCTTAATTGAAGGGACCCTCTTGGTGGCCCACAGACCTGGGATAGACTGCATGCAGTAAATCATGCGGCAGGTGATGGCACCAACTGGTCCATTAGATGTGACAGTCAGGGTTGTTGTTTAGTTGTGAAGTCATGTCCGGCTCTTTGTGACCCCGTGGATTGTAGCCTGCCAGGCTTTTCTGGACAGTCAGTTAGATATAACTGCACCAGTGAAAGCTGGGCCACCCCCTTCCCAACTAGGACAAGTGAAGTCAGTGGCTTAGAGGACCACTGAGGGAGGCAGTCAGGAGAACAATTTGAAAGGGAAAAAGGGCAGACTTGACCTTGTGAAGTATTTCAGAAACATTTCCAGTCCCGCACACCCCGCAGGGGCTTAACCATCTTTTTCACCTTGTGTTTGAGAAAAACTTCTAAGCTTTGAACTCAGTCTGGGCATTTTTCCCCCTGTGTGGAAACAGAGTTCTGATTTTATCACATAAACTGTTATTTTACAGAGCTAGACTTGAAACAGATTCCCTAAAGCACCTTATGTCCAGAAAGGAAAATCCTCACTAATTTGGACTTCCTGGGAGTTGGTAGTTGAAATTAAAATAGTCTGAATTTCAGAAATTTTTTGAGAAGTGATTTTATGATTTGGGTGAGGGAATGCAAATTGTATACGTAGCAGTTTAATACCAGTGTGTCCGAATAGAGGCCCTCACATCATAATAAAATGAGCTAATTAACAGGGCAATTTGCATATGGAAAACCTTTTAAAATCTTTACAGTTTACTTCAAGGTATCTCTTAGTCTCTTCATTTGCTTAACAAACTTTTTCTTCTTTGAATATCATAAGGAGGTGGCCTGTGTGATAGCACAAATTTTGCATTAGTCCAAATTGATGACGTCTGACTAAACAGATTCACACATTGAATCCTGCTGGTTTTTCCTTCAGGAGTAGGCAGGCAAAGAAGGGCGTATGAAGGCTAATTAGAGCTTGGAGGAGGGTGGGCAGAGCTAAGAGAGATGGCAGCTCTCGGAACTGAGGCTTTGGAACCTCTGTTCTCAGCGAGTGAGCCTCCAGGGCCCAGCTGAGCCCAGTGTCATAGTGAAGAGTGGGAAAATGAGCAGGTGGTCTGCGTGGTTGAAGTCAGTTGTCATATGACCATATAGTCAGGACCTTTGCCATTGGGATGATGTGATGAAGCACACCGTTATTGAGCATTCAAGAAATACATTTCACAATAAAATATTCTCGAAGTATATAACATTCCTGAACTTTCTTTTTCAGGCACTGCAACAACTGAGGACCTCAGAGTTTAAACCCTATGTTATATTTGTGAAACCTGCAGTTCAGGAAAAAAGGAAGACGCCACCCATGTCTCCAGCTTGTGAGGATGCAGCAGCCCCACTTGTAAGTTTTCAAGTTGATCATTTCATCTCCCAAGGCCTAAAAGGGCCTGTTACAGCTGCATGTGGGCAGACGTACCTTCTGCATGAGACCATCTTTCCATTTTTGCCTGTCGCTCGGACTCATATGTCATGTGATGATTGGAAGGCTTAAGTTGGGGCAGCTGGAAGCACCACCTGATTCACACAGGGGTGGCTTAACCAGGGTTTCCCACCCTCCACCCCCTCACATGAGCATCCTCTCAGAAAATAAGGGACTGACCTCTTTGAGGCACCTGATCTGAGTGTGACAAACCACAATAATTTGTTGAACTCCTAAGTCAAACCTGAATAATTTTTAATTGAAACACCAACTTCAGGTCCAGAAAGCTAATCCAAGATGGAGGCAAGGGGCAGCAGGGGGAGTCTTCCCCCTACATGCTGCTCAGGGCTGAGGCTCTCTTGCTGAAGCCGCAGGTGGTTGAGTTCCACCTTTACAGGTCAGGAAAAGGGGTCAAGGGATTGACGGCTGCAAAACAAATGTCACACGTTTTACCCATTACAGATTTACTTGAGTTCTTTCAAGAGACAGATATTTATTAGGAAGATAGAGGGCCAAAAAAAAAGAAAAGTCCCTTCTATAATTTCTCGAATAGATACATGCTTCCAGGATGAACCGTGCGGGTTCCTGGGGGAGAGGAAACTCCAGAAGTGGTGGACAGGTCTATAGAATGTGTGTGTGTAAGGGGTTGGGAGAAGTAGGATGTTAGATCCAAGGGCAGCAGTGGGATGCTGCAGGGTGCTTTTGAGTAGGAGAGGAGCCTTGCAAGATACCATAAAGAACTGGGAAGCTTGGCCCAATTTAATCTATTGGGTTGGCAAAATAGTTTGGGTTTTTCCGTAAGATGTTATGGAAAAATCTGAATGAACTTTTGTGCCAACTCAATAGATTTTTTTCCCCCCTCCTAGGGGGTTAGAAGTAAGGAGAAGAAATCGTCTCAGCCTTCCTGTAGGTCTCTACTGTCTTTGCAGTAGCAGGCAAAAACTGTTTCCTAGCCCTTTAGAACATATTTTCTGAAAGCACAGACACTGTCACTAACGAAGGAATCTGGTTTTGATTGGTGACAGAAGAGGAGGAGGGAATATTCTGGAATGTCCTTTTAGGGGGGAGACAGCTCACCCCCTTCCATGACAGAATAAAAACACTGAGCCCTAGACGCAGAGGAGAGAAGGCAACAGAGGACTGGAAAGAGATAGAAAGGGAGGTGGGTGAATGCCAGTGATAAATTTCACTTTGCGGTTTTACTTAAAAGTGGATCCTGCCACTTTCCTGTCTTCCTAAACCCAAGTTCATTGTCAGTGAACTACCTGCTTGGAATTTGACTTACTAGAGGTATTTCTGAATGAAGATGCAGACACTTGCATAGGCTGGGGGAAGGGAGGGCTCATTGGCTGTCTATGCTTTAGTGTTAGGTGTCAGGAAAGCAATCTGATAGAGGTCAGGTATCCTAAGGAAATGGGGCATTGGGTCAGGGTTGTCCCAGACTTTCTTAAATAACTCTCCTTTGTCTACTATGCAGTGGTTGGCTCTGGTTTGAGGAAATGAAAAGAAGAACTGAGTTCTACAGGGTGAATTAAGGTATCCTCTGAGGGCATTCAAATTACTTCTTTTCCTTTTTACCCTCATTGATTCCAGAAATGCTTGCTTGGCTTTTGTATAGTGAATACTATTTATGGTTCTTTCCTGCCAAATTGCCATGCACCATAATTGTACTATTTTGGAAATACCTTCGGAGAGGAAGTGTGATACTGACATATATATACACACAGATAGACTCAGCATCTCCCCAAAGCACTTCATATCAGCTAACAAGTCCTCAGTAGATATCTTTTGAATGACTGAACAGTGATTATGGCTACAATTCATGAACTTTTCTTGGACGTTGGATAGGCTAGCATCACTACGCCCTTGTGTACCCAGTTGGTTATTGAAGGGCCATATTCATGCACTTATCGCCTAAAAGTTAGAGGTTGCAACACTGCCCAAGACAAAGGTTGTAGGTCCGTTACTTGTCAGGGGGATAACAACCCACTTGTTCCGTAATTACCCCTTTTCCTTGCAGGATGAGGAGCAGCAAGAGATGGCCGCCTCTGCCTCCTTCATAGACCAGCATTACGGGCACCTGGTGGATGCTGTACTGGTAAAGGAGGACCTCCAGAGTGCGTACAGCCAGCTCAGAGCGCTCTTAGAGAGGCTGAGCAAGGACACTCACTGGGTACCAATTAGTTGGGTCAGGTAACTGTAACCTAGAACATCCAGGTTGGAGGGGACCTGGAAGACCACCTGGCCCAGCCTACCCCATGCTACCATCAAGGAATCTCAAGTGAGAGGGGCAGAATTTTCCATAAACTCCATCCTCAAGAAGAGTCTCTGTGGGAAGTCTTGTTTGTCATTGGTTTTTGTCCATTGCTTTTCACTGCACCCCTTTGGAGCAGAAAACATGAGTCAAAAGGGGGTATATATCACAATATAACACATGTCATTCATTAAAGTATCACAGGCAAGTTGACCCTGATTCTCTGTACCAAAGTTGAGTAGCACTGTCTTTTGGCGGGGGAGGTGGTGGTGAATGTATGCAGTACCAATTTGCAGAGGTAATTTAAGCTTTATAAACAGACTGACACTTCATTTATTGGGCTTTGTCCAAAGTTGAATTGTTTTACCCAAGAGGACTTAACACGCAATTGAAGTTCACCTGTCTTCAGGCACTAAAATGTTGATCTTTTTAAAGGTTTTGAAAGTTTGTGTTTGCCTGGCAATGGAAAATGTGGTTCTCTGCCCTCTTGAATAGTGAGCATTCGCAAACTTTTTTGACAGACTAAGGTATGCTTCCCTGTCACCATGAGTTATGGTACTATTCTATGATACGGTGGTGTTTTCAGGGACTCTTGTGGAATGTAAGGCTGCTTGTGCCTTTTCTATATATCCTCAGACTCCAAAAATTTACCCTTGCTTGCTTTGATTTATTCTGTTCTGTCACTTGTCTCTCTTGTTACTGACAGTTGCCCTGGTTCTCACCTGTCCCTTCCTTCAGATTATAGGAGCTCCTGACATGCTAGGTCATGGGAAACAGATGATCCCCACACCTCCACCCCCGCCCCCATCAAATCTATGTCTACACCGCAATAAATCGGTCCTAACCATCAAAATCTAAGTGTATAGACTCTGAGTGTGGGCCTGATGGGTTGTCTCTGAGCAAAAGTGTTTAATATCACAACACATTTGTGATACATCTTAGCTTCAGAGAATTGTATTTCTTTTTAGTAGCCAATGTATATGAACCTTCACTCTGTGCCAAGAGTCTACGCTAAGGCCTTTACCTACATGACTTTGACAAATGCACCAAGCCTGTGATGTAGTGTCCTTTTTCTTTCTGGCCACACAGCATGGCTTGTGGGATCTTAGTTCCCCAACCAGGGATTGAACCGGTACCGTTGTCAGTGAGAGTCTTAACCACTGGACTGCCAGGGAATTCCTTGATGTAGGATTCTTATCATCCCTATTATACAAATGAGAAAAACAAGGCTAAGAAAGTTTAAATAATGTGTTCAAGTTCACACACTTTATAAAAATGGCAGAATCATAATATTAGAGTCCAACTCTAATACCAGTGATGGTCATTAACCACTATACTGCCTCTCTTTTGTGGCCCCATAACTGAGGCTGCCTGTTAAGCCATTGACTTAAAAGTGAGGAATGTGCTCTCAGCTAGAATTTACAATAATATGCAGTAATGGCTGCAACTTCTAAGACTTGAAAGAGGCTGCTTACAGCTCTTAAAAGAGCTCTTCCTCATGAGAAAAAAAAGGAGGCGAGGTAAAGTGCAAAGCACCAGGGAGAAGATCTGCTGCCTGTTTAGAAATTTCCATTTTGCCTTCTTACACAAGGATACCTTTTCCACTTTCTACTGGGTTGGCCAAAATGTTGGTTCGGGTTTTTCCATTACAATGTTGCAGAAAAACTCAAACAAACCTTTTGGTCAACACACATAGCTCATGAACCTGGTAGGTCCACGGAACAGGATCACATTCTTCAGACCTTTCTAGCAAAAGGATGAGGACCTCTTTGTATTTACAAAGTACTGAATTCTTACCAAGTTAAATTAGTCTTAGCTGTTCCACATAGAACCAGGTGGGGAAGGCAGCTGCTCTTTGAAGCTGAGTGGCACATACCAAGTTGTGTATATTATACAGGAGAAAGAAAAAAGTGAACATGTTAGTCGCTTAGTTATGTCTGACTCTTTGTGACCCCATGGACTATAGCCCACCAGGCTCCTCTGTCCATGGAATTCTCCAGGCAAGAATACTGAAGTGGGTAGCCATTCCCTTCTCCAGGGAATCTTCTGACCCAAGGATCAAACTTGAGTCTCCCACATCGCAGGCAGATTCTTTACCTCTGAGCCAGCAGGGAAGCCCCATTATACAGGAGAGAAGGATTAAAATCAGCCCTCAGACAAAAAACATGTAAGTCAAAATTACTCTTGAAAAGTCCTCTAGGGTGGCCCCTTGGTGGAGATCCTAACCAACTCCTAGCAAGGCCCAACTGAGTGGTTTTTCCCCCATTGCAGGAGCACAATGGTTGAAAACAGAATTTTTTTTTTTTTTAATTTCAAACAACTCAGCATTTTCTTATTTTCAATATTTTCTTAATGATTTTCAGATGACTATTTCATCTCTTCATCTTTCTCTTCATGTGTATTGTGAAGCAAGGCATTAAAATGTGATGCCTGCTTTATTTCCTGTCTAAGCAACCTCCTCACCCCGAAGGCAAACTGTGTTGACAGCTGCTTGGCTGCTACAAAATCTGTGAGAGTAGAATGGATAGGGCCCCAGAGACAGGTCATTTGTAACGTGTTTCTGCTGTTCATAAAAATAAAACTATTGTTTTTTTTTAAAAAACACAAACCTGTTTACAAATATATATTGGTGGAATATATATAAATTCAGTTCCTAGTCCCATTCTAGCCAATAGCACATACGTTCCGAGCCTCTGGGCAAAATTTTTGTGTGTTTATCTTTCTGGGCCTCACACCAAGAAATCTACTTAGTTTATACCTTTCAATATGTCCCCCTTTTCTCCCACTTGGGCCCTCAATGGCTGGTAAGGTTTCCGCTTGTGTCTCCAACCAGAGAGAATATGGTGAGCTCTGGAGGGCTTTTTTCTAGGTCAAGGATGTTAGATGGGCAGGGCCAATAAAGCTGCCACCACCCACTCTTACACTCACGGCAGACATCACTAATGGATCATAGCACTCTCTTGCTGAATGTAGATATTGCTTTTGGATATCTGGTCTCAATTGAGCAGGACTGGCAAGTGAATTAATCTTGTTTGCCATCCTTAATCCAGCAATTTTAACCTTCTCTGTCATCCACTCCACTCCCTGCAGGAAATGGATTTTTCAAAGTTACAACCATCTGTCCTTCACAGACAATGCTTAGCTATGTTAAACACTGGCTGATTGTGCTTTTACCATTGAATACATACATGCTTTAAGACATGTGACTCATCACAGTTTTACATCCACTTATGCAGAGTTACACCATTTATGCCACCAGTCACAGGATCACGTGTCAAAAAAAAAAAAAAAAAAAAGAAAGCATTTGTTACTTTTTTATTAACTACTGACCAGCCATATTCACAAAGCCCTCTTGAATCATATAGTTTAGAAACAATAAGCAACATTTCTCTATCTGGTGGAGTCAATATGGATCTGTTTTTTTTTCCTGTCCTCGGAATACAGTCTCAAACCATTGCTTCCTTTAAAAGTCAGGCTTATGGTTTCAGAGCAAGATGATGTAGAATCATTTTTTCCCTCCTCCTCAACTCTAAATCTGGCTTCCCTGGTAGCTCAGTTGGGTCTGAGATCCAACTGATTCCTGGGTCGATTCCTGGGTCAAGTCGGGAAAATCTGCTGAAGAAGGGATAGGCTACCCACTCCAGTATTCTTGGGCTTCCCTGTGACCCTGTGGTAAAGAATCTGCCTGCAATGCAGGAGACCTCGTTTCAGTTTTTGGGTTGGGTAGATCCTCTGGAGAAGGGAATGGCTACTCACTCCAGTATTTAAGCCTGGAGAATTCCATAGACTGTATAGTCCATGGGGTCGCAAAGAGTTGGACATGACTGAGTGACTTTCATTTTCACTTTCAACTCTAAATGGCTTCCCAAGTGGCACAGTGGTAAAGAACACACTTGCCAATGCAGGAGACACAAGAGACTTGGGTCTGATCCCTGGGTTGGGAAGATCCCTTGAAGGAGGAAATGGCAACCCACTCCAGCATTCTTGCCTGGAAAATTCCATGGACAGAGGAGTCTGGCATGCTACATTCCATGGGGTTGCAAAGAGTTGGACACTACAGAGCACACAGGTGTGTACACACCACCACCACAACTCCAAATACAACTTAAAATCTTAGAAATTTATTCAAAAGACAATGATAAAAGGACTCTGAAAGATGGAAAGAAAATGGGTTGAGTAGGGAAACTCAAGATTTGAGGAATAACAATGTGGTGACTTTCCTGGGCTTTCTTTTCATCTCCCACACCCAACTGAGATGTGGAAAGGCCTACAACCCAGAACCACCAATAGCAAAGACAGGGAAGGAAAAAGAATGAAAAAAATGGAGGAAGAAGGAAGAGAAAGAAAGAGGGAGTGAGGCAGGAAGAAAGAAAGAAAAGTTTGCTTTTTCTGCCAAAGGACAGAAAAGGGGAGGGAAAGAAGCCTGGAAGAGACCCACCAGGGAGCCCCAGCCCTAGCTCCACACCAGGGTACCAATAGTTGGCCCAGTTCATTCATAGCAAGAGTGAAGCCTTATGTCTCCCTGCCTTCCACCCAGTGACAAAAGGAGACCCAGGCCCAGCAATGTCTGCCCATCCCTCTGCAGAAGGTAGCCCAGCAACACTGTGCAGCCCAGGGAAGCACATTCCCACACTGCAGAAGACACCAGAAGGGACTGAGTGGGAGTCCTGGCAGTACCCAAAGAACAAGCAGACAAGAATAGCATGCAAAGGCTCCATACTTCATTGAAAATAAGACACATAAAAGAAGCAGAAATTTATACCAACACCTAAACTGGACTACTATCTGCTATAATAGAAGACTTAAATAGGATTAAGATACCCCTAAGATAATCACCCAAATATCCAGGATATGAGAGAGAAATGTGATGAGATATTACTCATCATAATACAAACCAAGAAAACCCCAATCTAAATAAGAAAAAAAAATCAGCCAATACCAGTATGATATGATTCAGATGTTGGAATTTAATAAGAATTTAAAACAATCATAATAAAAATGCTTTAACAATCAATAACAAATTCTCTCTAGAAAAAAATTTAAAAACAGATAATCTTACAAAGAAATAGAAGTTATGAGAAATAACTATATGGAAATGATATAAACATAAAGTTATTGAAAAATTGAAAACTCAGATGGACTCAGTAGTAGAGTAGAAGTGACAGAAGATCAAATCAGGATACTTGAGGACAGATCAATAATATTTACACAATGTGAACAAATAACTGGAAAAAAGCTTTACAAAGAGTTAACACTTGTATCATCAGAGTCCCATAAGAAGAAAGTGTGGTGCCAGAAAGTAGTCAAAGAAATAATAGCCAAAAATGCCCCCAGTTTGGTGAAAGATATAAATTACAGATTCAAGAAGCTGATAAGCTCAAAATAGGATAAGCCCAAAGAAATTCATACCAAGATACATCATAATTAATCTCCTGAAAACTAAAGACTAAAAAAAAAAACCCCCAAAAACAAAAACTTAAGAACAGGGAGAAACAACGGGAAGGAACACCAACGCAAATTCTATTTTAATATTACTTTAAAGGAAACTGTGCAGGCCTGAAAAAGTGACATGACATTTATCAAGTGCTGACAGCAAAGACTCTCACTCTTGAATCCTAAATGTGATGAAACTATCCCCCAGGAATGAAAAGGAAATAAAGACATTCTTCAGTAAAGGAAAACTAACATAATTTCTTGAGACTAACTCTTAAAGAATGATTAACAAAATGGCAGAAGGCTGGGACTTTCAGAAAGGAAAAAAAAAAAACTGAATATGTAAAGCTAGAAGTAAATAGGTTATTCTTCACCTCTTGAGTTTCTTTATCCATATTTTCTGGATAACAAAAGTTATGTCACCATCTGATGCATTGTTCAGTGTATATAGAGGAAATACATTAAGATAATTATATTCTAAAAGTGAGGAAGATATTGGCAGTGTGGATTAAAAGAAAACATGACCTGAACTTCCCAGGTGGTGCAATGGATAAGAATCCATCAATGCAGGGGACACAGTTTCGATCCCTGGCCCAGGAAGATTCCACATGCTGTGGAGCAACTAAACCCATGCACCACAACTACTGAGCCGGAAATTCAGAGTCCAGGAGCCTCAACTACTGAAGCTCCACGCCTAGAGCCTGGGACCCACAAGAAAAGAGGACACCACAATGAGAAGCCCTTGCACCACAACAAAGAGGAGCCCCTGCTCTAGAGAAAACAACTAGAGAAAGTCTGCACAAAGCAACAAAGACCCAGAGCAGCCAAAAATAAATAAATAAATGATCCAACTATATGTCCTCTACAAGTATACAAAAGTAGTTGGAAAGGATGGAAACATATATTATGCAAACAATTTTTAAAAAAGCATAATTTAAAGGGCTATATTATTATTGGATAAAGTAGACTTCAGAGAAAGAAAATTACTAGGGACAAAGAAGAACATTATATAATGGTACAAGGATTATCCACCAAGTAGATAGAGCAATCCTAAATGTGTATGCAACAAACACCAGAGCTTTAAAATACATGAAGCAAAAACTGACATAGCTAAGCACTTCCCTAGCGGTCCAGTGGTTAAAAATCCACCTTCCAATGCAGGGGACATGGGTTCGATCTCTGGTCAGAGAACTAAGATCCCACATGCTTTGGGGCAACTTAGCCCACACACTGTGGCAAGAGAAACCCGAACACCTAAACAAGAGAAACCCTTGCACACCACAACAACAACAAAAAAAAACCCCACATGCACTGCAGTGAAGACCCAGTGCAGCCAAAAAGGAGAAAAAAAAATGACAAGAGCTCAAAGAAGAAGTAGACAACTCTACGGATATAATTGGGGGATTTCAACACTCTGCTCTCAGCAACTGATAGAACAGAGAGTTATCCAGGGCATAAAAGAACTGAACACCACCAACTAAGAGGATCTAATTGACATTTATAAAACACTCCCCTCAATGGCAGCACAATATACATTCTTTTCAAGTGCCCGTGAAATATTTACCTAGGTAGGCCATATTTACAAATTTAAAAGAATTGGAAATATAGGGTATGTCTTCTGACCATAATGGACTCAAATTCAGTCACAGAAAGACGATAGGAAAATCTCCAAATCATTTGAAAGAATATCTGATATAACCTGAACAGTTCATGGAAACTTCCTAGAGAATGGACCACTCTTGTATAAGAGTGATGTATAGGTGTTGTCCAGATAAAGACAGAGAACTATGGATTTTTTGGCTAGAGGGGAAAACAGATGAATGGGATAAGAAGAAAACATGTCTTCTGTTAGTTGAAAAAGGCAAGGAATGATGAGACATAAGGTTGCAGGCTAATCATGGCATCCAGTCCCATCACTTCATGGCAAATAAATGGGGAAACAGTGGCTGACTTTCTTTTGGGGGCTCCAAAATCACTGCAGATGGTGACTGCAGTCATGAAATAAAAAGACACTAACTCCTTGGAAGGAAAGTTATGACCAACCTAGACAGCATATTAAAAAGCAGAGACATTACTTTGCCAACAAAGGTCAATCTAGTCAAGGCTGTGGTTTTTCCAGTGGTCATGTATGGATGTGAGAGTTGGACTATAAAGAAAGCTGAGTGCTGAAGAATTGATGCTTTTGAACTGTGGTGTTGGAGAAGGCTCTTGAGAGTCCCTTGGACTACAAGGAAATCCAACCAGTCCATCCTTAAGGAGATCAGTCCCGGGTGTTCATTGGAAGGACTGATGTTGAAGCTGAAACTCCAATACTTTGGCCACCTGATGCAAAGAACTGACCCATTGGAAAAGACCCTGATACTGGGAAAGATTGAGGGCAGGAGGAGAAGGGGATGACAGAGGATGAGATGGTTAGATGGCTTCACCGACTCAATGGACATGGGTTTGGGTGAACTCTGGGAGTTGGTGATGGACAGGGAGGCCTGGCGTGCTGAGGTTCATGGGGTTGCAAAGACTCGAACACGACTGAGCGACAGAACTGAACTGAACTGAACTGAACTGAAGGTTACAGGCATTTGTCATTTTTGTGAAATTCTAGTATCTGAACCTTATTGTAACTAGGGGAAAATTCCCTATTCTGGCAAGAATGAAAAGCACAACCCATGTTCAAAATTGGAAATACTCTTCCAACCTCCCTTGCAGATAAGGAATGGGTACATATGATCTAAGTTACACCAATCAGATACACCTTCACTGACTTGGAGTTTAGAGCTAGTGACACAAAGACTTCAGATCAATGAGAACTTAGCAGGTCAGGAAGATCCAGTTCCATTCCAGGTAGAACAGGGGCAACTGTGTGAGCTACAGCACCACAGACCAACTCTACACCAAGACTTGGGGCATTGTTCCTTGAATGTGCCGCTTGAAGCTGGGTCCTGCAGTTTTCTAGCAAATACTGTTAGCTATTTCATTCAATAAATTATATTTTTTTCACTAAAATCAGACGAAGTCAGTTTACATTGCTTGAAATAAAAATTCCTGTTGATAGAGGCTTCTGAGACGGAAGGAACAAGATTGTGAGGGGCCCATATTGTGTAGGCCACATTGAAATGTGTGGCTTATTCTGGAAGGAATGGCAAATCATTGAAGGTGTGAAGCTAGAAAGTGATATGGGCATATTTTCCCATTAATAATACCAGTTGTAAATCACAAATGCGTGAAATGGGCAGTAGTACATACAAAGACTGAGAGGATGGGTAGATTTAAAATAGGCAGGGAAGAGGAAGGGATGAAAGAGAGGGAGTAAAGGATGACTGCCAGGCTTCTCACCAGGATGTCTAGGAGAATGGCTCCTCAAAACGAGATGAACTGGAATCAGTTTAAAACTGAATTTGTACTTGCACACACTGATTTTTTTCTTTAAACTTTTTATTTTGAGGTGATTATACATCGACATGTGTGAAAGAAATAATACAGAGAGATCCTATGCACCTTTTACTCAGTTTCCCCAGGTGGTAGCACTTGGCAAAACTATACACAGCCAGCAGATGGGCATGACAGAGTCAAGATACAGAACAAGTTCATCATTGATGAATTGAATGACATTGAAATTTAAACGCTTTACATTGTGAAAGATGAAAAGACAAATTACAGAGAAAATATTTTGCAGATCACATATCCAACACCAAGGACTTGGGTGTAGAATGTGCAAAGAAACCTCAAAATTCAATATTAAAGACAGCAATCCAAATAGAAGATGGAAAAATATACCAGTATTTTGCCCAAGAGCATATGCAGAGAGCAAATAAACATATGAAAGATGTTCAACTTCATTAATTATTAGAAAAATACAAGTTAAAACCACATGAGATGTTACTGCACATGTTATAATGCCCCAAACTAAAAATGGCAATAACATCAAATGCTGATGAGGAGATGAAGAAACTGGCTTACTCATTGCTGGTGGGAATATAAATGGTATAACCACTCTGAAAATGGTTTTGTAATTCTCTTAAAATGGACTTATCATATAATCCCATAAGTACACTCTTGGGCATTTAGCCCAGAGAAATCAAACTCATTTTCATGCAGAGACTTGTGCATAATAGTGGATAGCAGCTTTATTCATAATGGTCAAAAAACTAGAAATTACCCAAATATTCTACAATGGGTAAATGGTTAAATAAACTGTGGTACATTCATCCCATGGAATACCACTCAGCAACAAAAAGGAATGAACTATCAACACATGCAACCTGGATGAACCTCAAGGAAATTATATGGAGTGGAAAAAACAATCTGAAAAGAATGATTACATACTGCATGATTCCATTTATGTAACACTCATGAAAGAGCATAATTATAGAGATGGAAAACAGATTTAGTAATTGCCAGGGTTTAGGGCTGGGAGGAAGAGGCTGGCTGTGGCCAAAAGAGATGGTACAGTATTTTCCATAATGGTACAGTTAACTGTCTTGAAAGTGTTTGTATTAATACAAAACCACACTTGTGATAAAAACAGCATGGAGTTACACACACACACACAAATGAGTGCATGTATAAGTGGTGAAATTTGTATATGCTCTATAGATTGTAAAATGTCAACTTTCCTGGAGAGACACCACACTATATTTAGATAAGATGTTAACATTGGGGGAAGCTGGGTGAAGGGTGCAGGAGGCCTCACCATACATTTATTTGTAACTTTCTGTAAATCTATTTTAAAATAAAACATTTATTTCTGATCAGAACATATAAGATCTCTCCTTCAAAATAAAACATTTTAAAGGGCTCAAAACCAGCATGACCAATCCCAGAAGCCATGCAACATTGTCTTGTCATGTGTTTTGAGATATTTTTGACATTTTCAATCTTGCTTCTCCCTACAAATGAGCAGAGTCCATGAAAATCTCACTGAAGCATTCTTTTCCAATCCTGGGTATTCACAGAGAAACTAATGGTGTTTTTCCTCTGTGTTGCTGAACTTTAATTTCCTCATGTGCTTTTTGTTTTCCATTTCCACAGAGCTGGCTTGTGGTTGAATCATCTCACCCAACCTATTCTTCCTGCTTGGGGTGGTGGTAACGGTGTATGCTTTAAAAAGCTGTCACTTTCTCTCTGCCATTAAGACTTTTCATAGCCCCCAATAAAAGTGCTTGTTGGATCTTTCCTTCTGCCTGCCCCATTCTGTCTCCATTTGGGGATGGAACTTAATGCCTTTGGGTATTTTACATGTAACTTACTCATTTTATGTTCCAAGCTTTATTGTAGCATCCTAAGATTGAGCATTCAGCCACTTAGGAGTGCCTTGAAATCCTAAGCAGCTAAGAAATCCTAGGGCCTTCTCTTGTCTTATCCATGGTGAGTAACCTTGCATTCAAGGAGAGGAGAGGGAGAGAAATGGAGAGCCATCAATTATACAGAATTATTCTTTGAAAAGCCCGAGTGTCCATTTATCCTTCTTGCTAGGGGCAGCGGCAGGGCAGGGGAACTTAGTCATTACTAATAATATGAAATAATACAAAATGCCAACACAATAATACTTTTGAACAGTGACAGAGACCCGTAATATAACTTCAGCATAACATTAAAGCCACGAGACCTCCTGTTTATGTCTTATGGAAACAAATCACTTCCCCTTAGACTCACATAAAGCCTCAAAGCTGGTGACAAAAGGCAGTCATTTCCCACTTATATGGAGAGAGGAAACAAAAATGGAACTCTAGTCCCCGAATGGATGGCCAATCAATATTACAGAAGAGCAAAATTCACCCCTTGGTTGGGCCCCTTGTTCTCCATCTACATGGGTTTTAGGGCTTTGGCAGCAATTGTGATCACCATGTTCTCTGATAAAGAGCAGCCATGTGGAGACATACCTATTTATCTCGGGAGAGAAGATATCTGGTTGTATTTCTGATATAGCGTCTTGAATTCTTGAAGGAAAAAAAAAATCAGAAAGATTTATGTCAATGCCCAGGTGCTGGTGTGCAAGTTGAAGTTCTAAATCCTATGGGTCTTAGAAAAGGCTTACAGACCAAAGCCATAGAGTGGAGTTTATGAAAACACTGCAGATGGCTTTTTTCCCCTCTCTTGCAGGATTGTCCCTACATGAAACAGATCAACCACATACTGAATTGTATACCTTTCATCTTCTTTGCTTGCTCATTCAACCTAAATGAATTAAGGGATGAGGGAAGATGTTACCAGATATTTTCTGAAGCCATCACATAATGGCTTTGCTACCAAGGAGATGTCCTTAGCTGGTGAAAGGTTTGCTCCTGTTGTTAGCTTTGTAGGCTCTGGGCGGTTTTTCTTTTACAGATTGTTACATTCCTCATGATTTTGTCCTCCAACAATCAGGGGTCTCTCCTGACATTGACTCTCCTCTGAACACAGCCAGATTCTGTGAGTGGATAAAACTATCACAGAGTACCCACGTGCCTGCCAATCTAACTCCGAAGACTTGCGGTCATAGTGTGGTTTGCGATCACCAAGCCTCTTCAGAATGCCCTGGTTTTCCACAGTGATTCTCACTAGCTCCCGGTTCCTTGTTTCTCTGTTTAAGCTGGAAAAAAAAAATCCTAAAATAGGTGAAGAATAAAATTCTCCTTCCAGATTGGAGTGGGGAAGATGAAGTTATGATGTCAGAAATTCAGGCTGCCTGAGTGCAGGGAGCCTGCTGTTCCACAGAGCCCTGAGAACCTATTGAACTAGACTGCATTCTGGGAAACATGCAAAGCTTTTTAAGGTTAAAGCCAGTGGTTCTCAGCCCTGCAGCCTACTAGAAGATTCTACTTTATTGGTCTGGGATGGAGCTTGGGGATTAGCATTTTGCAATAGCTCCCCAGGCATTCTTATATGAAACCAGGATTGAGAATCTCTGGTTTAGGTGATGAAGATCTTGTCTACCCAGAAATCACAAATAGCTGGTAATAGCTTTGGTTCACCTTACTCCCCTCAGCTTTCAACCCGGTTTTAAATACACAAGGATCAGGAAAGACATCTTGACACTCTCCCCTACACACTGTGACACGCAGAGATACACACTCATCTTTCCTTGCATACATTCCTTTCTAGCCCTGATCAGACTTCATAATTATTTGCATAAATGTCCCCTCTCTCTGACCTTGTGTTTTTTGAGGTCAGGAAATATACATCTCATTTTCCCTCGGTATTCCTGGTGCTCAGCACATAGTAGTTGCTCAGCAAATATTTCCAGAAACAATTTTAAGAATGCTATATTAAAATCTCAGTTATCATCACCATTTTACAAAAGTGCTTTCCTGTGACAAACTCTAAATAGGACTCCAAAGAGTCTCTTAGGGAATAAAAGTTAGCTCTTTAACGTTAGAGAAAGGTTCTTGTTTGGGGTGGTTTTCTTTCTCCTTAACATGGTCTCTTTGGTTATCCCTCAGGATAACTTTCCTTAAGTATGCGTCTAGTACTAAAACCCAACAAGGGGGAAGTCAGTTTTGACTTTCAGAAAATGAAATGAAGAGAAATAATACTACCTTTTGGAAAAATATTCGTTCCAGCAATCCACCTTGGCGGGGCCTCGGTGGGCATTGGCGATTTTTTGACACAGTTGCTTGTTTTCGTATTCAATTTTGTCGATTCTCTTTTGTTCACCCTGGTGAGAAACCCCACCCCACCATGGTGACATCATCACTACGTGGTGCTCCCTCTCACAATGGTGAGCATCCCCCTCCTGTGGGATTATGGGAAAGGAGCAAACTGGGGGCTACAGTGGAGACTGGGAGCAGGGCTGAGGAATCCAGGGGTGGTGTATGGAGAGGAGGAGAAAGTGGTGGGTATTTAGAAGGCTCTGGGAAACTGGACCTCTTTGGGACATAGATAAGGTACATCTGCAGATGGCAAGAACAAATACCTGCAGTTTGCTCAATTTTAAGATGTGATGTGTGTGCGCTGCTGGAGGTTTGGTATCAACAGTAGGCTTCACTGGAGAGGAAGGAAAGAGAGCAATGTTATGTCACAGTATCCTGTTAGTAGCCTTAGAGACTCTGCTCACATTCTACACAATGACACTGATTAAAACATTACAGGTTTGAATTCTGAACCAATTCAGTTCAGGGATTTGATTTAGTTGACTTTCCCAAACTGACATCTTTGGAAGAGTTTTGAGCAGACATGAAAGCATGATGAGGGCTGAGAAAAATAAAATTTACAGACAGAAATGTTCCTTGAAGCTAATGAAAGAGCCTTTCTCCCACTCTTTCCCAATATGACTAGCTTGGCTACTGAATGCTGCAGTCTCATCCTCTGTCTAGCTTTTTGGCATTAAAGAGCTTAAATGAGTGTTTCCATCAAAGGAACTCCCTGGTGGAAGATAAATTTTGTCACTGACTCTAATGCCGTCTTGATCAGACTCAGCAGATTAGGCCATATCATTGCAAAGCTGTGTACTGCTCTGGTTTACCATCAATATCTCTTAAGGTGAGCCCTTTCAAAATCCTAGTCATAGTGTCCAGTTTAAATTGCCCCACATACCTATTTGTATTCTATTCTTATGAAATGCATAGTGGCCAAAGTCCAGCTTCTTCCTGAAGGATGTGCTTTGTCTATGATTAGAGACAATTACAGGGTAGGCCAGATAATCCAGGGAATTGTTCATCTTCTCTTCCTAGTCTCACTTCTGAAATGAGGCACCCAGGCCTCTAAGTACCTCTGTGAGGTACTTAGCGGTCCATGATGGGTTGTCATAGTTATCCAGTTATGACATCAGGGACAGGTCCCCGGGGAAGAAAGAGCAGTGGAGCATGCCTGGTTGTCCCTGGGCTTCTCTTTTGAAAGTTAACCTAGGTCCAAGTCAAGATGAGGACTGAGGCTCAGATTTCCCACCTGCCTGGAATGCAGGTGCCACCAAAGGCAGCAGGAAAAAGTTTGTTGTCTGGAAGGGGTGGGAAGGCATGGGGGGG
>SJXQ01002131.1:349414-360667 GCA_006408695.1 Aepyceros melampus | reverse complement strand
CACCTTGGGCTTTAAGTTTAGTCTCCACTGCAATGGTTTCCTGGAAGGTGTGAGACTACAGCTGTTGGAGATACCAATACAAGATCCTTAATGATAATTTGATTCAATGTCTTCATTTTGCAGATGAGGAAACCAAAGTCCAGAGCAACAACCAAACTGCTTTAGAGAAAGTTAGTGGCAGAACTGGCCTCTGGATGTGGGTTTCCTGAATTCCCAGCACCGCAGTTGCTCTTTGGAGGGTGGGGAGATCTGCCATTTTCATGCCAGTGGAGGAGGATGGTCATTTGCTGGTAGCCGGACCTCAGTAAATGATGAGTTGCTGACATCATGTGGCTTGTAGTGGGCCGGCAGCTGCTCTAGGAGGTGTAGCGCCTAGTGGGTGCGCTACACGTTTGCTGATGGAGGGAGAACACCTACCTAGTGCTCACTATGTAAAGCTGGGCGCTTTCCTGGAATGCTATATTGAATCTTTCAAAAGGCCCTAGGAGTTCGGTGCTTTTATTACCCCCATTTTTTTTTTTTTCAACAAACAGGCTCAGAGAGGTTAAGTCACTGCCCAGGGCCAGAATGCCATGCTTGTTTGCATAGAGCCCAAGCTTTAGGCACGATGCCTGATGCCGACTCTCACTGAAGGCTGGCAGAAACGTGCCCCCGAGTTGGGCTTCTCAGCCTTTAACCTTCGTAGGGATCCCCAGCAGGGCTTGTAAAATGCACATCCTCACTTAGCAGGTCTGAGCTGGGCGGCGGGGTGGAAATTTTACATATCTGACCAACTCCCGGGTGAAGCCAACGCTGCTGGTCCGCAGCAGGCAGTCAGAGCTCACAATCGGAACCCGAGTGTCCCTGTAATCCTGAGAAAATTAAGCGACACTTGGGTGTACCCCCGGTCAAGAACAACTTTTATTGCGCCCTGCATTTAGTCCAGTGGAGTTACTGCACGTCCATGCCTCAGCGGGGGGTGGGAAGAGGACTCTCCGAAACTCCAGGGTGGCAGCACTTCCGCCCCGGACTCTGGCCCAGAATCTTTCCCCGCGTCCCCGGGGCAGCAAGCGGCGCGCATACTTCCCGGAGCTGAGCGCGCCTGGGCGCCCGCGCTTCGCCGCTTCCCGCGCCTTGCGGGCCCGCCTCCGGGGCGGGACGGGGCGGGTCCCGGCTCCGGAGCCCCCGCCCAGCTGACCCGGCCGCTCTCCCCTAGCTCGAGGCTGCCCGGGCGTGCAGGGCCCTGCCGCCGCCATGTCGGGCCCGTTCGAGCTCTCCGTGCAGGATCTCAACGACCTGCTCTCGGATGGCAGCGGCTGCTACAGCCTCCCGAGCCAGCCCTGCAACGAGGTCACCCCCAGGATCTACGTGGGCAACGCGTGAGTCGCCTCTCTCGGGCCCCGAGACGCCCCTCCAGCCCCTCCCCGGGGCGCCCCGCCCACCCGAGGGCTGGGGTCGGGGCGTCGGCGGGAGCGGGTGGGGGGAGCCGGGGCGGGGTCGCTCCTCCGGAAGCCGGGGCCGGGGCTGGGCGGGGGCTGGAGTCACCGCCCACCCTTCGTGCGTGGGGCGGCGGGGCTGGACCCCGCCCCGTCCCAGCTCTGTGCTTCCCTTCCCTGGGTGGTGGGGACCCGGGGCCGCTAGGGCAGCCGGCGTCCGGCCCGAGGCCTCCACCCTCTAGGTGCTCGGCCTTGGGCGGTGTCGGGGCGACCAGGTTCACTTAACAGGTGGCCCTCTGTCGCCCGACCGGTGTCCGGCCCGCGCGTCATGTGACAGCTGCCTGGTTCTGCAGTGAGGTCACCGCGGAATGTCTGCCTTCGCTGCCACGGCAACGGGATGACGTCACAATTCGGGCGTGGAATTTTCCCGGCGAGGCAGGCTTAGATCGGAGAATTGACATATCCCAAACTTGGGGGTTCAGAGATCTGGGCCCACGTTTCCTCACTCCTCCCCCTACCTTCCACTTAGGGTCTAGAATTCTAGAACGACCCAATGATAAAACTCCTGAGGACCTGAGCCACCACTTAGCAAAGGCTGCCGACCTTCTCGCCACCAGGAAATGCATTTATATTTATCACTTAGGAGTTCTTACCAAATCGATTTTCTCATTTTCTCATAGTCAAACTACTAGTAAGAATTTCTCAGCAGCAGGAGAGAACTAGTGATAGCCATTCTGAGAGGTGTTGAAATCTTAGCCAAAAGTAAAAAATAGATTCCCATGCCTGTGTAGCCTCTGGAGGGCACAGGAGGTTGGATTGGATTTTCATGAGACCCTGAGGCCCTAAGCTCCGTGGGCCCAGAGACCGCAAGTCTAACCCGGTTCTCTCCTTTTTCACAGGAAGAAATGGTGGCCCAGAGCAGGTGAGGGCTTGTGAGGTTAGGGTCAATATCTTGTTGATGTCTGTATCCCAGGTCCTGGACTAGGACCTGATGCTTACTTTGCCAAGGAATGCCGCAAAAATGGGGGTCATCACGGAACTAGGGGGTCTAGAAGTCAGGTCCCAGCTCATGGGGGCCGAGCTCGTCCATCTATCACTCATTCACCATATGGAGCATCAGTGGTGTCAGGCACTGAACAAAGTTCATTCACTGTGTGTTAATTGCTCAGTTGTGTCTGACTCAGCGCACCTATGGACTGTAGCGTGCCAGCTTCCTCTGTCCGTGTAATTTCCCAGGCAAGAATGCTGGAGTCGGTAGCCATGCCCTTCCCCAGGGGATCTTCCCAACCCAGGGGTCGAACCTGGGTCTCCTGCATTGCAGGCAGATTCTTTACCATCTGAGCCACCAGACAAGCCATCATTCACAGTAGTGATGGTAAAGTTGTTGAATGTTGACTTAGTATTTGAGAAGGAAGATGAATGGCAGTGACTCTTCAAAGTTAGTTATTTTAGAGCCTTTTCAATGAGCAACTTTACAGTTGTGTGCAGTGTCCTGATAGCTAACAAAGGCTACCAGAATCTCATCCAGAGTCCTCAGTAATTGCTGAGTTCTGAGAATAAGCCCCTTTCCATCCACCCAAGCAGCAAGGGGCCTTGGCACTCTTGGAAACCCTGCTCTCTTGGGCAGTTTGGCTCAGTCAGCTGTCACTACTCTAAGGTGGAAACCAAAGATGTGAACATCTGGTGGTGGTCAAGGGTGGCATGTGCCAATGGCCACTGTAGAAAACACATCCCTTGCCTTTAAGCAAATCTGACCTTGACACAGACAGGAGCATGGGGAGTGCTCCACAGGGAGGATTGACTGAGTACCTATTTCTCCCCTTGCTGTCAGGAGTGCTTTAACAAAAGCAGGGCCCCTGATCAGGGCTCACAGGGCAGAGTGAAACCTGGAGGAGCCCCGTTTTCTGCCTCGTGAGATCTGTGGTTGATGTGGGCACGAGAAGTAGAGTGAGGGGGAAGATAGAGCAGGCCTTGTGTCAGGAGAAAAGAGGCCTCCTCCCAGCCCTGCCATGCAGCAGCCCTTGAGAACATATGCAGGTCTTTCATCTGTCCTGTCGGGCCAGAGTTGAAGCTCTGTCCTTCCTTCCTCCCAGGGCTGATGTGACAGGCAAACAAGATCATGCAGGAGAAGGCCTTGTGTAAAGTGTAAACTGCTGTTTGAATTGGGATGTTGTTGTGAGATGAAATAAAGCAGCCCTTTGACTATTCAGATTGAATGTTTTGTAACCTCCACTGGCTCCCTAAGTGCTTACTCACCCAGGAAAGCTTCAGAGACGTGGCTAGTGGACTATGGCAGGAAGGATCCCTCTAGGGAATGGAAGGGGGCTGCTGCACTCTATAATCCAAGGAAGAAGGCTGCTGGGCTGTGCTGATTTCATTCCTCACTGATTCACCACATACTCCTTCAGTACCTACTGTGTGTGCCAGGTACCAGAGCACGTGCAGGGCATACGGACATGAAGCAGACATGGTTCCTCCATGAAGGAGCTCACAGCCTGGACATCTAAACAAATAAGCACAATCAAGCATTAGGATAGTGGCCGTGACCACAGTGTCAGGCTCTGTCTATAGAACAGCTCATTTAACACAACAACAGCCCCAGGGATAGGTACTGTTATCATCCTCATTTTACAGATAGGGAAACTGAGGCACAGAAAGGTTAAGTGATTTGTTAAGTTTAGTAAGTGACAGGGCTGTCTGGAGTTTGGCTCCATTTTTAGCCTCTTGGTGGTATCACCACCACAGGATCGAGAGCACGATGCTGGATAAAGGGGATATCAGGAAATGCTGCCAAGGGAGGTGAGATATGAGAGGATGCACCTTTATGAAGAAGGTGGAGAAGGGCATTCCAGGTTGCAGGAACAGTGTGGGCATGAAAGTACCCAGGCTATTTGCGGCAGGTAATTGGAGCTGGCTGGAGTGAGGGCAGAGGGTCATAAGCTGAGGCTGGAGAAGCCAGCAGGGGCCAGAGCATGGAAGGTTCCTTTGTGAGCCAAGAGGCTTAGTGTCTTCTCCATCTTCCTCCCCTGAGAGCTGCCAGGTAGTCAGTTGATCCTTCCCTGCTAATGTTTCCTGTCCAGGTCTGTGGCTCAAGACATCCCCAAGCTGCAGAAGCTGGGCATCACCCATGTCTTGAATGCGGCTGAGGGCAGGTCCTTCATGCACGTCAACACCAATGCCAACTTCTACAAGGACTCCGGGATCACCTACCTGGGCATCAAGGCCAATGACACACAGGAGTTCAACCTCAGCGCCTACTTTGAAAAGGCGGCAGACTTCATCGACCAGGCTCTGGCTCAGAAGAACGGTAAGGGACCTGCCACCCAGGAAACGGTGGGAGGCAGCTTTTTTTAAATCAATTTTTATTGGAGTAGGGTTGCTTTACTGGGAGGCAGGTTGAACTTGACTCTTTTAGAAAACAAGCACATGATAGGCCTCTTCTTGGAAAACCTGATGTTTTCTGGTTCTTGTGTGAATGGCCGAGAGCTTTGGCTCTCTCTCTGCTCCCCTGGCTGCCTGTTAAGTGACCACAGGTAACACAAGGTATGGCAGCCTCGGGGCCCTTGTGTTTGCATTGACTTTGGCTGAGGGTTGATTGCCAGCCCTGCTCCCCTATTCAGATAGCTGCAATAGTGAAGATTTATTATTTTCTGTGATAAAAAATCCCAAAGTGCCCAGCTCCAGGGCTGGTTGATCAGTAGCTCTCTGGTGGCTTCAGGACTTTTCTGCCACCCTCAGTGTTGGGGATTCTCCTGATGGTCCCAAGACGGCTGTGGTAGGTCTGGTTACCCCCTCCCAACAGGATAAAGTGCAGCGATAGATGAGGCCACCATCTCTTCCTCATGTTTCTCTTTGTTCTTCTCCTTTTTTTTTTTTTTAAATATTTACTACCTTATTTGTCTTCACTGGGTCATAGTTACAGTATGTAGGATCTTCAGTCTTCTTTGTGGGCATGTGGGGTCTTTAGCTGCAACATGTGGAATCTTGTTCCCTGACCAGGGATGGAACCTGGACCCCGTGCTTTGGGAGCACAGAGTCCTAGCCACTGGACCACCAGGGATGCCCCTTCTCTTTTCTTAAGAACAAATAAAACAGCCCCTAGAAACCACCCAGTGGAGTCCCCCTCACCTCACTGGTGAGAGCTGGGTCACATGCGTTACCTGGCTAGGGGAGGGGGGGCAGCCCTGATTGGCTTAGGCTAGGTGTCAGCAAACTTTGGCCCAGTTTTTAAATGCTTCCTGCAGGTCCAAAATATAAGGCAGGACCGAAGCAGAACTGCTAGAATGCTGGCTGTCAGGTGAGGCATGCCAGAGAGAAATCCTAGAAGGCCAGAGGGCAGACAGCAGCTGAGCAGGCTGGAACGCTTGCCCTTTCTGCTTTTAGCTTGATTCTGTCAGCAATTGCCTTTACCTTCCTGCCGCTTCCTCCAGCCCCTTTCTTCTTCCCCACCCAAACCTGGCCAGAGGGAGCGACTCCCACTGAGGCATGATCAGCACTCTCCCCCTGATTCTAGCCTGTTTCTGCTGCCCTGATGCTACTTGTCCCAGCAGCCTCCCCACAGCAATGATTTCCAGTGGACAGAGTTTACTAGCCGCTGGTTATCACACAGTTGGGGCCCAGGAGGGAGGTTTGATTGCCTGGGATATCTACAGTCTTTATCATCAGGCCCTCTGTGGTCCTCCCCAGCCTCATACACATCACATGCCTCCTCTCCAGCATACCGAGCTCCGCTGTAGACAAGGATGAGGGGCCCAGTTAAGGGGATAGATTTTGCTCTTCCTGTATATCCATTGGTCATTCATTCAGGGAACTTAGAGCTCCTTGACGGTTTCCTCTTTCCATGCAACTGGGAACATACTCTGACTTTGTGTGACCTCCTGCCTTAGCCCATGTGGGTTGGGTCATTTGTCTGGAGGGATCTCTCTGCATCTTCCTGACCCATCCTCTGGCAGACCCTGCCTCATGCTTGAGCCCTGGATGTAGTGTCCATTCATCCACGAAGCCTGCCCACGGTCTGAGTCCACTGTGTCCGTTGTCTGTCTCCCTAGCACCTGACATAGATCGGGCATGTAGCAGGTACACTGGAGTACTGAACCAGTGACAGGAAAAAACTCCATGGGTTCTAATGCCCAGTGTAAATACTTATAGGATTGATTGGTCAAGTGAGCCAACAGAAATACACTGGCCTCCAACACTGTGCAGGGCTCAAGGGAGCTGGGGGCCCATCACTTTGGGGTGGGGGAATTGGCCAGGGACCCTCAGAGAAGGAAGCAGTCATTTCCAGCTAGGAAGATCAAGGGAGACTTCCTGGAGGAGGTAGTGTATGGGCGGGACCTGGAAGGATGGACTTTGACCTCTCCCCTTGCTTAGTGGCTCTGAGTTCTGTGCAGGCTGAGTATGTTCCAGGTTCTAGGTAATGAGGCACCTGCTCTGCAGAGGGTCCTGTTGCCAGGACGGGAGCAGGGAAAGCCCTACTCTGCATACTTTGGGTCCATTGGCCAGAGGGCGACTGGGCAGGGAAGTGGAGAACTCCCCGTTTCTATCCTGAGAGCACTGGGAAAATAAGGTTATGTTTTGGGGCTAGGGTCTTGGGAATAGAAGACTATCTGACTCTGGGTCAACAGGTTTCCTTCACAGTAATGCCCACGCAGAGGTGTTGGTGGGGAATCGTTCACTCAGCTGATCAGCAAATATTTATTGAACACTTAGTGTGTGCTGGGAATTGTAGGGTATCCAGAACAATATCCTATAGTCCTTGTCCTTAAGGAACTCACACTCTGGCAGAGGAGGGTTGGTCTGTGTGTGACCAACAGAAACACAGGGCTGGACTGCTTCAGAAGAGGATGCGCTAGGTGCCAGGAGAAGACTCCCAATGTTGGCTCACATTTATCTATTGAATGTTCATGTCTGCCAGGCACTAGTCTGAGGCTTTTATATATCTCTTCCCTGAATCTTCAGCCATCTTGGGCCACGGGCATATTAGCTCAGATGAGAAAAGTGAGGCACAGTGTTCTTAGGTGAGTCATAGAGTGATAACCAGGGTATTGACCCAGATTCTCCAGGAAAACAGAACCAATAAAATATACATATATTATATATTTTAGGGGATTGGCTCATGTGATCATGGGGCTGGCAAATCTGAAATCTGTCGGGCAGGCTGGAAACTGAGGCAAGACTTCTGCAGACAGGATTCTTTCTTCTCCAAGAAACCTCAGTTTTTTTGCTCTTAAGATCTTTAACTGATTGGATGAGGTCCATCCACCTTATCAAGGGTGATCTCCTTTACTTAAAGTCAATTCATGAGAGGTGTTCATTACATCTACAAAATCTCTTGTAGACTAGTGTTTGACCAAGCAATTGGGTGTCATAGACAAGCCAAGTTGACACATTGAACCATCACAACCAGCAAGTTAGAATTTAAACCCAGATTCCCATGACTTCAAGGATTGGGTTTTTCAGTCCTTATGCTGACAAAGGAAATAGTTGAGCTGGGGTCTTAAGGATGAATAGGAGTTTGCCAAGTTGCCAAGAGGGAGAGGATGTTCCAGGTAGGAGGAACGACATGAGAGCAAAGGCACAGAGGTGAGCACGTATAGCCTGGAAAGGTGTCGGGGCCGTGGGCGGTTAGTCTGGTAAGTAACGTTGTGGTGGCTAGCCTACCCGACAAATGGTGACAGGTCACATTTATATTGGAGAAAGCTCCCTCCAGTTGTGTAGGTTGGTGGAGGGTGAGGGTGGAGGGAAAGCTCAGTTTGGAGGTGAGGGGCAGAGGTGAGAGATGATGAAGACCTGAACTGAGCGCTCTGTGTAAGGAGAGAGTAGGGATAAGGAATCCAAGGCTTCTTGCTCAAGGGTCCTCCCCACTTTGATAAAAGATTGAGGGAACCTTGTTGATGATGCTCTGGCCTGTCCTGACCATCCCTTCCTTCCTTCATCCAATGCTGGGGATACAACAGGGAGCAAAACAGACAAGCATCCCTGCCCTCGAGGAGCTTACATTTTGGAGGAAGATGACAGTAAACAAGTGAAAAAGATGTGTGGCCCCCAGGGGATGGGGGTGACTAAAGCAGGGAGCAAGGGGATGACAGGGTATAGAGAGTGGGATTGTGGCTCTTTAGAAGGTGGGCAGGAAAGACTTTCCTAGGACACTGGAGCAAACACCTGGGAAAAGAGGTGTTGCAGGCAGGCTCCAGTGAGCAGCTAAGACTTTCACTTTTTGCAGGCCAAGGGGCTGGCTGGCTGGATTGGAGAAAGGAGGGGAATGAGGAGATGATGTCAGAGGCAGGGGGAGGGGGTGGATTTAATAGTCTCCCTGGTGGCTCATACCTTAAAGAAACTGTCTGCAATGTACAATGGGTCTCCTACATTTGATCCCTGGTTCAGGAAGATCCCTTGGAGGAGGGCATAGCAACCCACTCCACTATTCTTGCCTGGAGAATTCCATGGACAGAGGAGCCTGGCAGGCTGCAGTCCTTGGGGTCGCAAAGAGTGGAGCACAGCTGAACAACTAACATATACATACATTGTTTTGATTCTCTGTGCTTGTATTTGACATTCTTGGTCCTTTTATTTTGAAATGGTTTTGTTGAGGCATTAATTGACATTCCCTAAACTACACATAGCAGAGTTTGGTAAGTTTTCACATATGTATACATCTGTGAAGCCGTAACTACACCCAAGATGGTGAGTTTATCCATCACCCCACAGATTTCCTTCACCTCCCTTTGTGACCTCTCCCTTCTGCTCCTCTCTCTCCTCCATTCCCAAGTAACCACTGATCTGCTTCTATCACTAGACATTAGTGTACGTTTTGTAGAGTTTCACAGTTGCACAGGATGTGTGCTTTTTCGGTCTGGCCTCTTTCACTCAGCATAATTCTTTTGTTTCTTCCGTGCTGTTGCACGTAGCAGGAATGCCTTTTTAATGCTGAGTAGTGTTCTGTTGGATGGACATTCCATAATTTGTTTCTCCATTTACCTGTTGATGGACATTTGGGTGGTTTTCATATTTTGCTTTTGCTTGAAATAGGAAATTCATGTAGGTTAGTACCCAGATTGCAGTGTGTAGATCAGTGCACTGCACACACCCGTGTTTTTGTTGTTTGGTTGCTAAGTTGTGTCTGACTCTTTGCGACCCCATGGACAGCATACCAGACTTCCCTGTCCTTCACTATCAGCCCCCAGATCAAGAAACTAAACCTGACAAGCAACCCAGAACCCCCACTTGTTCCTCCCAGTGTCGCATCTCCCACCTCCACACCACTATCCAAACTTCTAACTGCATAGCTCAGTTTTGCTGGCCCCCCTTTTTTGTTCCAGTTTTGTCTTGGCCACACCTCGCAGCATGTGGGATCTAGTCCCCTAACCAGGATTGAACCCGTGCCCCCTGTAGTAGAAGCCCCGTGCCCTAACCACTGGACATCCAGAGGATTCCCCTGACTCTTCTACTCTGTGGGATCATACACATCCTGTTTGTGTGTTTCGTCCAATTTGTATCTGGGAAGTTGTAGACTGTTCAGACTTAGTATTCATCTAGTCTTCTGTGGACCAGCCTTTGGGAGTTTCCAGTTTGGGGCTATTGTGACTAGTGCCGCCTATGACGTCCTGGTGGGATTCTTTTAGCAGATGTGTGTATGCAGTCCAATCTGGCGTGGGTCTGGAATGGAATTGCCAGGCCCTGGGGGATGCACATGGTCAGCTTGAGTAGATCCCACCACATGGTTTCCTGAAGCCATGATCCCCTCCCCAACCATTGTAGCTCAGCTGGTAAAGAATCCACCTGCAATGCAGGAGACCCTGGTTCAATCCTGAGTCGAGAAGATCTGCTGGAGAAGGGATAGGCTACCCACTGCAGTATTCTTGGTCCTCTCTGGTGGCTCAGCTGGTAAAGAATCTGCCTGCAATGTGGGAGACCTGGGTTGAATCCCTGAGTTGGGAAGATTCCCTGGAGAAGGGAATGGCTACCCACTCCAGTATTCTGGCCTGGAGAATTCCATGACCTGAATAGTCCATGGGGTCACAAAGAGTTGGACATGACTGAGCATCTGTCACTCTTCTTTTTCACTTTCCTCAGCCACAGATCAAAGTCCTAGCAAAGCGTCAGACATGACTGCGCAACTATCACTTTTCTTTTTCACTTTCCCCAGCCACAGATCAAAGTCTTAGCTGTGCTCCACATCCCTGTCAGTGCTTTGTGTGTTTTATATTTATCTTTGCCATCTTAGCCATTCTGGTGGGCCCAGGATGGCCTGGCAGTGTAATCTGCATGTGCATGTCCTGGGCAGAGTTTTGACTGGAGTTGAGGTGTGGCGGGCCAGCCCCAGCTCATCGCATCCCCGTCTCTCACAGGCCGAGTGCTGGTCCACTGCCGTGAGGGTTACAGCCGCTCCCCGACCCTCGTCATCGCGTACCTCATGATGCGTCAGAAGATGGATGTCAAGTCCGCCCTGAGCATCGTCAGGCAGAACCGTGAGATCGGCCCCAACGATGGCTTCCTGGCCCAGCTCTGCCAGCTCAATGACAGACTTGTCAAGGAGGGAAAATTGAAACTCTAGGGCGCCCCCACTGCCTCTTCTCTAGAGGTCAGACGGGGGTGGGGGTCCCTGGTTGTGACGTCACAGGCTGCCATGTTTAGGAAACACAGTGTCCCCTGCTCCCAGCATCACCAGGCACTTGCCCACACGTCCGTCCCAACACGGCCCTGGGCCGCTTTTCCCCTGGGGAGCATATAAAGAAGCTTGCTGAGGAGGACGTCCTGCTCCCTGGCGTGTCCTGCGCCTGCAGTTTATGACGTTCTCACCCTGAGGTGGGGGCCCAGAAGGGGAAGGCCTGTGACAGGC
>SJXQ01002131.1:290618-348602 GCA_006408695.1 Aepyceros melampus | reverse complement strand
TCCCCCGAATCCTCACAGCCGTCCACGCCCTGCTCACAGAGACACGTCATGAGGTCTGAAGCTGGCTGGGGTCAGTTGTCCGTGGGTGGAAATGCTCATCAAGTAACTGCATTTTGACGATTTCCTTAGGATTAAAGATGTCGAAACAAAGAGGCCCTTGTGTGGGCAGACACATGCCCCTCCTTGAAGCACTCTCCTAGATCAATAGTTTGAAAAATGTGACTCCTTAGAAGGCTTGAGTTCAGAATCCGCCTTTTAGGGATACTCGGCTCTCAGTCCCTTGGTCCGTTAGAAGAGTAGTTCCTTAGGCAGGGTTTTATTTTTCTTTTTTAGAAAACAGGGTGTTGAAGTCCAGCCTATTTAAAAACCCCACCATTTGGAGAATTACAAGGGTTTTGTCCTAAATTATAGTGTTGGCGAGCCCAAGCCACTTGTGCTCACTGCTTTTTGTCTCAGTTGCTATTCCAAGAACAGGAGGAGGAAATTGGCCAATTATAGCACATGTGTTGCATGTGTGTGTGAGAGCAACATAGCCAGTGGCTGGACAAACGGGGGGTTGAACCGGCCCAGGCTCACACCCTGCCCACTCACAGGTAGTTCTTACAGCTCTCTGCTGCCAGAAAAGGTCCTGGAGCCTTGGAAGCAAAAATGACTCAGCCAGGCAGAAAGGAAACATGACAGAATGTCCAAATGGCGCCTTTACTGATGGTAGAGCAAAGAAGCAAAAAGAAACAGCCTTTGCAAGGACTTTTTAGGATGAGGTTGGAAGCCATGAACACTCACACTCACACGTGTGTACACATTTGTCAGAATAGAGGAGTTTTGTTTTGAACACAGTCTTGTTAGCACTTGGCATAATTGTCATCAGGGCAAGCAATGCGGTGCCGTTGTCTTCAGGTTTCCTAATGGCAGAGAGGTGGTCCTCAGCTCTGCCCCCTGGTACTTAGCACATAGATGTTTGATAAAAGTTTGTGGAATTAAACTTTTTTTTTTCCTTTTCTTGAGTACCAAATATATGCAAGCATTGTTCTGGTGGGTCTATCAAGCTCCCAGAAGCCTGACTTGGTGGTAAGATCCCTTGCAAGGATTTGTAAAGGAGTCTTACCTGAAATGAAATATCAGGGACTTTTGTTGAATATTTAAAATTCAGTTTTAAGTTTCAATTCAGGCAGTGGTTCTGACCCTGTGGAGGTGGGAAATGTGCCTTTTCGAGAATTGACCAGAAGCTTCCAGCTAGGTAGAGGAGAGGCAGGTGTACCTTGGGGCTTAACACCCAGGGGTAATGATCTCTGTCTTGACAGAAGCAGCACCGCCCAGCCTGGATGTCCCCTTTGCTCTGTGACTGCAGCAGCCCCGAACAGACTAGAATCTGTCTTCTTTTTCAGATACCAGGCTGCCCCCATAGACCCACCCAAGTGAAACAGCCTTTTCCCTCTGTGTCCCTCACAGAGGCCAGATAACTCTTCCACTTCATCTAACTTGATCCTCACAATAACCTTATTAACTTGGTGTTGGGCTCCTTCATGTATTGGTACCTTTAAGAAAAGGAACTGGGGTTCAGAGTGATTAGGGGTGGGGTGCTCAGGGCATCCCAGCTCAAAGGCAGAGCTGAGGTGAAACTTCAGGTTGACTGTTCTCTGAAGCTGAATTCTTCCTCTCCTACTACTCTCCTCCTCAAGAAATGAGCCCTCAGGAAGGTCTGGGTGCACTGCGCATGCTGTTGACCCAGCCTCCGTGCACAAGGCCAGTTAGTTTTGTAGCCAGAGGCCAACAGTTCAAGCCGTGGTGCCGGGGGAGCGAGGGGGCCTGCTGCAGGAAAAATGAGAAGTGTGGATCCCCGATTGGGTTAGGATGTGTAGACCTTCTCGGAATCACGTAGCATCCCTAAGTCAGAGCTTTCTGCTCCACTTCCGGAAGAGGCTCAGGAGCTGGGGCTGGGGTCCCTCTCCCACGCCCAGGCGGTGGTCCTCACACAGGGCAGCCTCAGCTACTTAGGTCTGCTGACAGGACCTCTTGAAGGCCTCTTTGGGTGGGGACATGGAGAAAGGCCATGGGGAGAATTACTGCCGTCACTTTGGGGCTACTCTTCTGCTGATAACTTGGGATTTCTTCATAGTCTTTAGTCCCAGAAACCCTGTATTTCCTTCACGAGATGTGGCTCCTACTTCTTTGAGTAAAAACAAAATCAACTTCTGTTGTGTAAGAGCCAACACATGCTCATCTGGACAGCTTCCCCCTCTGCCACCGGGAAGTGACGGAATAGGAACTCAGGGTGCCTCTCTCCCCTGCTCTGACCTGGTCTCTTTCTTTGACTGGGAGACCCCCATCTAGACCAAATGAGCACCAAATGGTTTTCTTCTCAGTTCTGAAGCAGTACATCTTACACAGGCTGGTCTGTTTCCCTGCCACTCCAAGTTAGCTGAAGAGCAGAAATCACCATCTTTCAAGCAAGGGGACTAAACTTGAAGACCTCTAAGGTCCCTTTTGGCTCTGACACCATCGCGTTGTTACAAGAATCCCCATTGACTTGGACCGCCACCTGGAAATTATAGGGTGTGTAACAATATGATGACCAGCAGGTGGCGCTGTGTTCCACTCATGGTGATGGATGCTTGGGAAAATGTTGGTGCCTTTTGTGTCACAATGTTAAGATGCTAATGTTTTAATCGAAATAAGCACTGATCTTAAAATATGAAGATGTTAGCTTTTCTCGCAGGAAATTTTCTGTCATAAAACTGGCATCAAGAATCACTGAAGAGCTGACAATAATGGCCCTTCCAAGTCAAGATTTTATCCTGATTGGAAAGAGAGGCCATCTCCGGTTGAGAGAACAGATTGGTTGGAAGCTTAACTTACCTGCTGTCAGCTTTTAGGGTAATTTGATTGTGAAAGCATCAATTTTCTGGACAGAAAAGGGAAAGGTATTAAACTGGTTTTTAAAAAAATAAGTTTAATGTCTGTCATATCACAAATCAGTGTTAAAACACTAAAACTGTAACCACAATAAATGTCTTATATTATGAAGAAATGGTCTTTTTTTATCCTTCTTATCATAGTTGATTTTCTTTATACTTTTATGCTTAGCTTTTATGTTTGTTTTTTCTAATGATCATCATTTAAAAATTCACCCTCCTGATCTAGTTATAGGTTCTGTGATGATTACCTTCATGTACTAAATATTTATTGAACATCTCTCCAGTACCAGAAAATTCTTGGCTTAGGAATAATCTTTTTATTTAATTTTTAAGAATTCCAGCTTTATTATTGTGTAACAGATTGGAATATTCTTGATTGGAATGGCCCACCACTGCCAATGAAGCAGGTAAGATTTATGTTCCTAAGAAAGGGGATAGGGGTGAGTATCAGGGTTGCCCCACATGAAGATGACTGCGTGGCATTTTAGGAGTTGAGTGATCCTGCAAATGGGCAGTCCCTAAACATCCCCTGTCCCTAGATGTTTTATAAATTCCTCCATTAGCACTAACTCTTTTATAAGAAGCATTGCTTTTTCTCCCTCTCTGAATAAAAAACTGAGAGAAAACGGGGTGACTTTCCTCCAGACAGACAGAGTCTGGGCAGAAAAAGAGCCTCTCTGGTCTCCAGCTCACCATCTATAGCAGGAGGCAATTAGACTAGCTCAGTATTATCAAACCTCTTTGGCAACCTAATCTTCATATTTTGATACAAAAGCACTGATATATAAAATGGATGATGTTTTTAAAGTGGAACTTAAACATTTTAATTAAAAAGGAAATATTGTATAGGAATAGTAATAAATTCAAATAATACAAAAAGGTTTAGTAAACCTTACCCCAAACCTTCAATACCTCTCCCTCAGAGGAAGCTAGTTCTAAATATATCCTCTTAGAAAAGTGCCATGCATGTGTAAACACACATGTTTGGATATATGTGTGTATGTTGTTATTTAGTCAACTAAGTTGTGTCTGACTCTTGCAACCCCGTAGACTGTAGCCTGCCAGGCTCCTCTGCCCATGGGATTTCCCAGGCAAGAGTACTGGAGTGGGTTGCCATTTCCTTCTCCAGGGAATCTTCCCAACCCAGGGATTGAACTCAAGTCTCCTGCATTGCAGGTGGATTCTTCAACACTGAGCCACCAGGGAAGTACATGTGTGTATGTAGATACCCTTTTCCCCATAAATGGAAAATGTTCTACACTTTGATTTTTTTTGCTAAACAATATATTATACCTTCTGTTTCTTATATTCTTATTCATTTTACCAGCTACCTAGCATCCATTGTGTATGGACAAACTGTGATTTCTGTACACTTATTTTAAAGGTCCAGTCTGCTTTAATGAGCACCAAATATAAAATGAGACTCATGAATGATAATCATAGTGTTTTATCTGCTTTGTATCCAGTTAATTTCTGTTGTCCGTTGGAGTGGAACATTGTCAGGCACAGCCTGATACTCAGAACTAAGGAAGGATGTTCTGTGCTCCCTTGCGTAATTTCATGGGTGTGGAAATGTCCAAGAAGATAGTCTCTGAGCTATGGCTTCCTGAATTGATGATCCCATTTATAAGAAGTTCAAATGCATGAAGACTGCATTTTTTAAGTCTACATCAAAATGAGTTAATTTGGAGGCAATACCATGAGTGGGTCATCTCCAATTCATTCAAAGCAGATGCATACCACATTGTTATAATGTGTGTATTTATTATGTTTTTATTTATTTACTTAGGCTGGCCATGTGGCTTGTGGGATCTTAGTTTCCAAATCGAAGATTGACCCTGAGCCCTTGGCAGTGAAAGCACCAATTCCTAACCACTGGACTACCAGAGAACTCCCTATTATATTTTTAACTAATTAAAATGTACATGATTTTTAAACCGTGAACCATCTCTGTGGAAGCTGGGGTTCTGGGGGATCTAGTTTGAAGGCCCATGAACCAGAGGACTGCATATTTCGCCTGGGGGGGCCACCTTGAGGAGGAGGAGGAGGGCAGAAAGAAGGGAGGGAATTGCTTCTGAGGGGATAGACATTTCTGAACACAGAGGGTGACAGATTCTTCTTTAGTCAACTTTATTAGTCAGGCCTTGCTGAACTCTTCTTCAGCTAGGCCTTGTCTTTTAGACTGTTACAGTCATTCTGTATTATTTCATTTTAGCAAGAATCCTGCCAAGTCAGTTTAGCCTGAATTCCCCATCCTCCATATCTGGTCACCTTCAATACTTGGTCAGGTGTCTCACCCCCACCATCCCCAGGTGATGTCTGACCACCCCAGCCTGCCTTCAGTAAGAATCTCGTTAGGTTCCTTTCGCCAGAATCCTCCCTCACCCCCGATGTGTCCTCTTGGTAATTTTCCATTCACTGACCACCTCCCCCGCCCGCTGCTGTTTGGCTATAAACTCCCACTTTCCTTGTTATATTCAGAGTTGAGTCCAATCTGTCTTCCCCACTACGCAACCCCATTGCAGTGGTCCCTATACCTATTGTGATGGTCCCCGCCTCCGTCTTTACCTTTCTTTCTTTTTCTGGCTGTGCTGGGTCCTCATTGCTGCGCGTGGTCTTTCTCTAGTTGCAGCGAGTGGGGCCACTCTCTAGTTGCAGCGTGCGGGGTTCTCATTGCAATGGCTTCTCTTGTTGTGTACGGCTCTAGGCTCGCAGGCTTCAGTAGCTGTGGCACGTGGGTTCAGTAGTTGTGGCACACGGGCTTAATTCCATGGGATTGTCCCAGACCAGGGATTGCACTGAGCCCCCTGTACTGGCACTCGGATTCTTAACCTCTGGACCATTAGGAAAGTCCCTTATGAATCATTTGAAACAAGGATTTACAGAGAGGGGCCTTCCTGCAGGCAAAAAGTGGCAGTTAGGTTCTGGGGATGACTCAGGGCCCCACCTTAAACAGCCTGGTCTGCCAGGCAGAAGGAAGTGGAGGTTTAGTCATGTTGGGGCTGGGGAGCCATTGGCCTGTTCTATGCAGGAGGGTGAATGACACGGGCTCTTTAGTGCCATCCCTCAGGAGCCGCTGAACCAACAGATTTCCACCTGTCCCGAGACCCTGCCCTCTACAGAGAATGATTTCTCAACTGTGAATGAAGACAGGGTGATTTGGACTTCCCTCAGGGCAGACACTGTCTATAAAAAGAGATTGCCCTCCAAATCCAGACCTCCATTTTTACCACTGATCTGTGGCAACAAAATCTGTTTAAAAATGCAGCCAAGGGACTTTTCAGTGTGTAAGTCTCCACACTGCCAATGCAGCAGGCCCAGGTTTGATCCCTGGTCGAGGAACTAGATCCCACATGCCGCAACTTAGAGTTCGCATGCCACAATTAAAGATCCCAAAACCAGGAATAGAGATCAAAGGTCCCACGTGCCACAACTAAGACCCAGATCAACCAAATAAATCAAAATAAATATTTTTTTAAAGACTAGAGAAAAACAGATAAGGAAAAAAGATTTTTAAAAATATAAATAAAAATGCAGTCACTAAGAGTCCTCAGTTTCCATGAATTAGAGACAGGGAGCTTGGGAACCAAGTAGAGACAGAAACTAACTTAGCTTTGCCAACACTTTCGGATTAAACATTCTAGAAGCCCAAGGATTCAGAAGAGCATAACTTACTTTCCAAATTTGGACTGTCCTTCAAAGTCTGGTCCAAATGCCACATCTTCCCAGATTGACGCCAGCAAGAAGAGGTTGTTCTTTTCTCTAAAGGCCCCAAACACTTTGTCCTTTTAAAAGAACATATCTGGACCTTTCCTTAGTGGCACCAATCACTTTCTACTTGGGATTGGGGTTATGTGGATGAAGAATTTATTCCTTCCCTGATACTGGAGCTCCTGGGTGGGGAGTATATATCAGTTCATTGTGCCTGAGGACTTGCTTCATTAAATGTTTGAGAAGTGAACTTAAGAATAAGCAGCTTGATAGAAACAAAAACCAGTAAATCATCATGTAGAAAAACAGCCTTGCTAGAAATTCAACTACTAATAATTGAATTTAAATTATTAAATTTGATTTAAGGGACTTCCCTGATGGTCTGATGGTTAAGACTCCGCCCTTCCACTGAAGGGGCACAGGTTCAATCCTTGGTCAGGAAACTAAGATCTCACATGCTGCATGATGTGGCCAAATAAATAAATTCAATAAAAAAAAATTAACAGCCCACACTCAGGGTTGACAGCCTGTGGAAAAACATGCTGTTATGGATTGAATTGTTGATTGACTATGAATCCAAAATTCATATGTTGAAACCAAGGACCTTAGAATGTGACCTTATTTGGAAGTAGGGTTGTTGCAGATATAATTAATTGAGATGAGGTCATCAGGGTGGGTGATAATCTAACATGACTGATGCCCTTATAAAAAGGGGGAATTCGGACATACACTCGCACATGGGGAGAACAGCATGTAAAGATGAAGACAGAGATTGGGGCAAAGCTTCTGCAAAACCAAGAAATGTCAAAGATTGCCAGTGAGCCCCTAGAAAGGAGGGGATAGGCACAGAACAGACTCTTCTTTGAATCCCTTGGAAGGAACCAACCTTGCTAATGCTTTGATCTCAGATTTTGGCCTCCAGAAATTATGAGACAATAAATTTCCCTTGTTTAAGCCACTCCGTCTCTGGTACTTTGTTTCAGCAGCACGAGCAAACTAGACCCATGCCCATTTGTATGTCACTGTTGAGACTGGGGACTGTTTACGCTCTCAGACCCAGCATTCACTTCAGAAATAACCCTCCAGGTCAAAAAATACTTAATGGAATCAGTCAGTTCAGTTGCTCGGTCGTGTCTGACTCTTTGCAACCCCATGGACGGCAGCACACCAGGCTTCCCTGTCCATCACCAACTCCCAGAGTTTGCTCAAACTCATGTCCATCAAATCGGTGATGCCATCCAACCATCTTATCCTCTGTTGTCCCCTTCTCCTCCTGCTTTCAGTCTTTCCCAGCATCAGGGTCTTTTCCAATGAGTCAGTTCTTCTCATTAGGTGTCCAAAGTATTGGAGTTTCAGCATCAGCATCAATCCTTCCAATGAATATTCAGGACTGATTTCCTTTAGGATTGACTACTCAGCAATAAAGAGGACCAGATTGTTGATACATGCAACAGCTCAGATGAATCTCCAGGGAATGAGGCTCAGTGAAAAAATCCAGTCCTAAAAGGTTACATCCTGATTGATTCCATTTATATACCTGAAATGACAAACTAGAAATGGGGAATAGATTCGTGGTGCCATAGGGTTAGAAGTGAAGGAGGAGGGCATGATTATAAAAGGGCAATGAGAGGCATCTTTGTAGTCAGAGTTGTTGTCTTGACCATAATGGTTGTTACTTGAACCAATACATGATAAAGTTGCATAGAACTAACACACACACACACATACAAGTAAAACTGGGGAAATCTGAGTAAGACCGGTAATAAGACCAGTAAACTGTATCAATGTCAGTATCCTGGTTTTTGCAGGATGTTATCAAGAGAAAATGGGCAGAGGGAACAGGAAATTTTCTCTATATTCTTACAAGCGCATGTGAATTTACCATGACTCCAAAATAAAAAGTTTAACTCAAAATATGACTTTGTCCAAGGATGTTCATAGCATCCCTGCTGAGGATAGAGGGACATAGGAAATAACCTAAACTACCAATGACAGAAGTCAGCTAAAACCCTGAGGGATTAACTCTGGGGAGTAATGTCTAGCTCTGAACAATGACAGGTCTGTGGACTGAATAAATATAAAACTGAATCAGTATTCAGTGAAAAAGCAGATGGCATCACAGCAGGTTCTCGCTAAGCCATTCTGTGAAAAGCATGGCTATACCTTGGCAGAGAGTAATTCAAAAGAATGGAGCTAATTTACAGGTTCAAGTCCACTGGATCCTTCTCTTCCGTCTCTTTCTTTTCTCTCCCTCTCACTCTCTCTAAAACATTGCTTCTGTTTCAAATGATGGAATCCCAAGCCTTGCCATCCTCTGATCGCTGGCTCCTCCTTCCGTCTCCAGCAGATGGCAGAAGTGTTACAAGGATGGTCCCCTCGGTCTCTGTTTCCTAGGAATGAGCTGCAGACCCCAACAGCAGGTGGGGCTCCAGCATCAAGTCCCTCCAGTTCAGAGAATCCAGACATCAGAACCGCCCTCTCAGAACTCCAGGGCAAGAAGTCTGGCCACAAAAGGGTTAACGGCCCACATTCCAGAGTCAGGGAAAAGGAGGCTGGAAGGTTACAGACAAGGGAGAGGGTTCGGAAGGCCCCCTTCTCACAACACGGCCAGCTCTGTTGGGAGAGATACATCACCCGCAACAATGGCCACAGCTGTTTTCGTCTGCCCTGAAGGAAACTGACTTAGGAAGCAGGTATCAGAGGGGGCCCTTCCTGCAGGGGCTTCTGTCTGGCTTGTAAAACTGTCAGAGCAGCTGCATTTATGTGTCGAGTGATGGATGATGGAAAGGAGGGACAGACAGCCGCAGATGGACACAGTGACTTACAAGCCGAGGCAGGTGTCAGAGGCTCTGCAGGTGAGGTGTGCTGATTCATTGCCCAGTGAAGATACCAAATACCACAGTCCACTTCCCAGCCTCCTTCAAGGCCTGGAGCGAGTGTGCCTCCTCAAACAATCCATCTGCCATGAACGCTTCCGCGGGTGCTCCTTTCTTTTCCTGCACCTCAGGTGTGAATCTTCCTCCCCCTCCTCGGGCCCTCTTTCTTTTTCAGGGTGTGTGTGTGTGCTCAATCGCTCAGTCAGGTCCAACTCTTTGCAACCTTATGGACTGTAGCCTGCCAGGCTCCTCTGTCCATGGGACTCTCCAGGCAAGAATACTGGAGTGGGTTGCCATACCTTCCTCCAGGGGATCTTCCCAACCCAGGGACTGAACCCAGGTCTCCAGCTTTGTGGGCAGATTCTTTACTATCTGAGCCACCAGGGAAAGGTAGCAATTCCTTCTGAGCTCTCTGTGGCTAGCTGGACCTGGTACTGCTTCAGCGAATGCATCCATCCCATGCTCTGCACCAATAAAGTTTTCCACACAGGACTCAAAGCTGGTTTTGAAACATGTAATGGTCTGGGAAACAAGAAAAAAAATGTCAGCACTAAAAATGCTGGCTTCCACTTTTGCTAAGAAAAGGGATTTTGTGCTCTCCACTTCTACCCACAGCGTGGCCTGGGAAATAACTGCCTTTGGCACATCAGCCTGCCAAGAAGTGCCTGTCACCAAGCACAAGATCCCCAAGGAGCCTGAGCCGAGGTTTCCTCCTTGTTCCATCACCAGAGCTTGTTGACCTCTCACCCTGGCCTGGAAACCAGAATCCCTGCCCCCTCGGAAGTAGAAGCCCCTGCTGTGACCCTCCAGACTTCCCTCTTGCCTCCCAGAGGGATGATGACAAGAGGGGCCTTCTGGGTCAGGATAATTGATGCTGGGCCACATGTAGACCAATGAGAGTTCTTAAAAAGCTGCCTTCTGCCTCTGCCTGGGTCCGTGGGGGCCAAATAGACACCACCGTTTTATTTTGGTGGGGTGACAAATGAACTTGGCCTGAGAGATGGGATCAGCAGGATTAAGACCTGCAGAGGACTCAGAGCTGTAGTTTGCTTCATTAAGCGAGTGCCAAGTTTGTTTTGAGAAAGCCTGAGGGGCCCGGGGAGGTCGAGATGAGGAGCTGGAGCTCCGTTTTGATATCTGAAAACTGCAGCCGCCTGCATGTGGGAGGCGCTGAGAGCAGGCTTGCCTCACACGCCCCCCTCACCGTTGGTCACCTGGGAGCACCAGCAGCAATTTGGGAGATTTCTGAGCTCAAGGAGGAGTCTTTGGGGAGGGCTTGCCTGGAGCACACCCCGTTCCCTCCTCCTGGGCTGAGGGAAGCATGGGACCAGCCCTGCCCCGGCCTGTCCTCATTGGCTGGCATGAGGCAGAGGGGGCTTTAAAAAGGCAAACGTGTCTAGGCTGGGGACTGGAGCCTGTGCTACTAGGAAGGCCGAGTGCCCTCCTCCAGCTGGCACTATGCAGCTCTCTCTTGCCCTGTGTCTCATCTGCCTGCTGGTGCATGCAGCCTTCCGCGTAGTGGAGGGCCAGGGGTGGCAGGCCTTCAAGAATGACGCCACGGAAATCATCCCTGAGCTGGGCGAGTACCCCGAGCCTCTGCCAGAGCTGAACAACAAGACCATGAACCGGGCGGAGAACGGAGGGAGACCTCCCCACCACCCCTTTGAGACCAAAGGTATGTGACGCAGGAGAGTATTTTTAGCATAAGGGTCCTGGGAAGGTTCTCCTTGGGAATGTCACAGCACCAGTAGACAGACAACTTTGCCAGGAGGCCAGGGAAAGATGGCATGTCAGCTGTATCCTTGGGTCTCAAATGCGAGGGCGTGGGACTGACAGGGTCCTGGGAGTGAAAGCCCAGAGCAGGAGGGAGGCTGTGGTGGTGAGCGCAGCACTGGGACAGGCTCAGGGGCTCAGAAAGGAGATTTCAAAGAATCCCCTTCCTGAGAAGAGAGGAGTAGGGTCCAACTGCTGACCCCACTGGGAAGGGGACAAGGCAAGGGAGCTTCGTGTCTGTGAGCACCTGCTAGATGCAGACGCTACGTGGACTATGGCCAGACCATACCCCAGGGAACTCCCAAGGTCCTCCCCCCAAGGAGACTTCAGAGATGAAGAGGCTTGTTAAGTCAGCTGAGATTTGAAGCCAGTTTGATCAATTACAAGACAGCTCTGGCAGGGGACTGCATGGGGGATGTCAGAGGCCAAAAGTCACAGCGAATCCTGGCAAAGCAGTGAGAAAGGGACGCCAGAGGGGCACCCCTTCAGCCCCTGCCACCCATGATCTACCCAATGAGCTGGCCCTTGAAGTAATGAGCACTGCAGCTACGTGGGTGGGGGCCCTGGAGGGGAAGTAGCATCCTTGGGGCCGGGCGTGGACACAGGTGGCATGCTCTGTCTTGAGTCCCCACCCTAGACCCAACCTTGCCTCCTTCCTGGGAGGGAGCCTGACCCTAGTGGAAGGGCAGAGACCCCACCTGGGTCCCTGGCTGGGTCTGCACAGAGAAGCCTGCGGGGCAGCGTGCACAGCTGGCTCTGCAGCTGGCAGGAATGGCTGGGGGCGGGGGCCAGAATGATGCTTCAGAGGAAGGCCCTCTGGCCGCAGTCCAGGTGGGAGAGGAGTCCACAGCCCTGGCCCTGGGATCCCATCCTGCCCCACCTCCCAACCAGCTGGGAATGGGGGCTCTGCAGAGGGCACGCCAGAGGAGCCATGCCTCTCCCCTGCTCCTTCCCAGGGAAGATCAAGTAAACTCAAGAGATGGGCTGTAGGAACCCAAGACATCCACCTCTCTGGGTTCCCATGAAAGCCACAGGCGCAGAGGAAGCCACGTGCTCCAGAGTCACCCTGTGCAGAGGGAACCCCTGGCCTCGGGGTACGGCTCTTGGAGAGCCCCAGGCCTCCTTCCCTGGGCAAACAGGCCACCTCCACACACCACCCCTGCGGGCCTAGGAGCAGGGGCCAGGGTGCCAAACCAGACCGGAAGCAAAAGGCCAGCCGGGGGAGGAAGGCAACCCCCCACATGCCCGCTGCTGTGCTTGTTCTCCAAGGCAGGGGCGTGGGGGGCTGGCCTTGTCTGTCTCCTCTCTGGTTTTGGTCCTAGGACTATTTTTCATCCCTTTGTGTCACATTGAAACTGTCCCTATGAGACCCTTGGGGATGGACAGGTGCTCACATGAGGACCAGCTGTTTAAAAAAGCTCCTACCAGTCTAGTAGGAGACATGATCAAGGCGTCTTCATGCATCAAGCCAGACCTTAGAGCCCAATCTTCCCCCGCCCAGGGAGCAGGACTGTGCCACCACTGGGTGTCCACAGAATAGCACAGAAGAAGAGATGCGCCCAGCGCCCAGCACAGTGCCTGGCACACACCAGGTACTTAATAAGTGTTTGTGGCAACTGAAGCTTTAGGTTTTCAGTCAGATCTCAGCCCCCGGATAGGGAAGGGACAGTAGTAAAAGTAGTAAAAGGCAGCCCTTTGGCCCCCCTCACCCCTCTGCCCAACATCCCATGGTGCCCAGGCACACAACTTCCACTTTGTGGGAGCCTGGAGGTGCAGGGGCCTCAGAGGCGCAGAGTCAGGAGACCAGCTCTGCCTTTCCGGAAGGAGCTTTACCTTCTCTGGGCCTCAGTGATAATGAGGGGGTTGGAGGTGCTGCCATCGGCTCCTTTCATGTCTAAGCACTTCAGTCTCCTCTCCACCTCTCCTTCCAGCCCTCTCCTCCTCAGTAGCTGCTCTGATTTATTACTGTCAATTAACCCCTACTCCTTTCTCCATCCCCTCTGCACCCTGTACTCCTCCCAACCTGCTAGAAAAGGAATTTGGGAGAAGTCAGAGCCATTCAGAAGGTGTGGCTAATAACTACCCTGCTGAGGCCAGGGGCCCTGTGGGACAGATGTGACTTAAGTCTGGCAAAGAGGACCCCCTTGGAGAGGAATAATAACTGTAATAGCACCAACACTTCCAGCTCTTACTGTATGTTCCAGGCAGCGTCCCCTGAATTATATATGTAAAGGATTGGCTCATTGAATCTTCAAGACAGCCCATTTTACAGATAGGAAGCACACAGAGGTTAAGCAACGTGTCCAAGGTCACACAGTCATGGAATTGATATTCGAACCAAAGCAGTCACTTGGCTCCAAAGTTTTAGGGCGAGAAGGTGGACCAGTGATCTTTTCACCAGCTCCAGAGTATCTGGGCTCTTCCCATAATAGACCCCCAGGGGCAAAAGCGTTTGGGGAGAGACAGGTCTGGGGCGGGCAGGGGTGGCTTGGGGGCAGCCAGGCCGGGTGGCCGCCCTCACTCGCGCCTCTCTCCGCAGACGCCTCCGAGTACAGCTGCCGGGAGCTGCACTTCACCCGCTACGTGACCGACGGGCCGTGCCGCAGCGCCAAGCCGGTCACCGAGCTGGTGTGCTCCGGCCAGTGCGGCCCGGCGCGCCTGCTGCCCAACGCCATCGGCCGTGGCAAGTGGTGGCGCCCGAGCGGGCCTGACTTCCGCTGCATCCCCGACCGCTACCGCGCGCAGCGGGTGCAGCTGTTGTGTCCCGGCGGCGCGGCGCCGCGCGCGCGCAAGGTGCGCCTGGTGGCCTCGTGCAAGTGCAAGCGCCTCACTCGTTTCCACAACCAGTCCGAGCTCAAGGACTTCGGGCCCGAGGCCGCGCGGCCGCAAACGGGCCGGAAGCTGCGGCCCCGCGCCCGGGGCACCAAAGCCAACCGGGGCGAGCTGGAGAACGCCTATTAGAGCTGGCCCGTCGCCCCTTGGGCGGCCCCCAACCCGGACGCCCCAGGTTTCCGCCCCCTGCGCGTGGTTTGACGGTTGGGTTTCATTTTTAATACCTGCAACCCGGGGCCGGGGCGAGGTGCTGAGACCTTCCTGGCTGCAGGCCTTGTGGATCCCGGGGTCAGCAACCATCCCACCTCCCGCCCGTGCCGAGGGGTTCCCGGGGGCAGGGGAGGGAGCTGAGAGCCACAGACACTGAGCCACGCAGCCCCGCCCCGCCGGGGCCGCCTACTTTTGATGGTCCCACTTGAGAGGAGGCGGAAAAGGAAGCATTACTTTGCCCTGGAGTTTTAAGGGAGGGAAGCCCAGGAACTGGTTAAGAGAGTTCGATATGATTCCCCCTCCCCCACCTCTCTGCCAGGCAGAAGAGCCTTGAGTGCCTTGTTGTGCCCAGAACACAAGACTGGGCCCCTAGATGGGGTTTCTAGTCCTGCCCCTGCCCCCAGCGTGCCAAGTGATCTCGGATATTACGCTCCTGTCTTCCTGGACTTCGATTTCCTCTTTGTAAAATGGAAGTGGGGGTGGGATAAGCATCTGGAGCGATCTGCTGTCACGTGATTCCATGGACTCGGGTGCCCTTTGAATGGGCAGAGGAGAGAGAGTTTGGATTGAATCATTGATGGGGTCGCTTCCAGAATTCGGAGTTGTAATCCTCTGATCTGACAGCCAAAGATGAAAAAAGGAAAAGAGTCTATTTATGGCTGACAGACTCGTGGGAGAAGCTGTGGTGTATCCCATCCTGGGATCCCAGATGTTTCGCTACCTCCACTTTCCATCACAAAGGACACAAAAACAGCATCATCCATTGGAATAGAGAGGAAGGTCCCAAGGGTGGAGGGAGGCACAGAAATTACTCTCTGTACTCAAAGAGCACCACTGCCACCCCCCCAACCTGTACCCATCATGGCCATATTTTATTTAAGGTCACCTTCTGTAGAAAAGCCCAAGGTCACAGCACACTGGGCTTGTGGGCCCAAGGGAGCAGCCACCACTGGTTCAAAGACCAGAGGGTCCCTTTCAAGACCCTCCTCCTGCCTACCACTCAAGGAAACATTCTGTTTGGAAAAGAGCTTCTTACTGCTGTTACGTGTGATGGCATAGCTTACATTAAAATAATATTATTGGGGAAAAAATTACAAGTGCTGTATATATGCTGAGAAACCGCAAAGCTTAATAGCTGCCATCCAAAAATCTTTTGGAAAATCATTTCCAGGCACCACTTACTTTCTATGCAGTTTTTAATTGCTTAAAAAAAAATTTTTTTTTTAAACGGAAGCACATGCCATGTGAAAGCCTGCCCAGCTGGTTGTTTTTGCAATCTTTTCAAGTGGAATTTGTCCACAAGAATGAAAGTAGCAGTTTTTGTTTTTTTTTCTAAAGAGTTAAGTTACATATTTATTTTCTCACTTAAGTTATTTATGCAAAAGTTTTTCTTGTAGAGAATGACAACGTTAATATTGCTTTATGAAATACCAGTCTGTTCTTTCAGAATCCAGAAGCATTGTTAATAAAGACAACGAATTGTTGCGGAGAGGATGTGGTCTTGTTTTGCCAACCACATGTGGTCATTTCTGTCAACGTTAACATTCTTCTCTTGGTCACTAGAGCTCAAACCTGGGAGGCACCTTTGACAGTGTTATGGTGGCCCTGGTGGCAATTACATCCTTCCTTTGAAAGGTCACGTTCATCCCTACCTTTCCAAACCTAGACTTCATCCCTTCACCTCAGCCTAGTCTCCCTTCTGCACAGCCTGGCCCCCACACTATCTTCCAAAAACACTGTTCTCCTCATGTCATGCCTCTGTTCAAAAACTCCTCGGGACTTCCCTGGTGGTCCAGTGGTTAAGACTTCTGCTCCCAATGCAAGGTGTCTGGGTTCAATCCCTGGTCAGGGAACTAGATCCCACATGCTACAACTTAGAGTTCGCATTCCATAATGAAAGATCCCAAGTGACACAATGAAGACCAAAGATCCCACGTGCTGCAACTAAGACCTAGTGCAGCCAAATAAATAAAAACATTTTAAATCCTTCAATAGCTCCTCCTATCCAGGATCAAGTTCAGGCTTCTCAGTCTGAATGGAAGACTGCTGGATCCCCATCCCCCACTCTCCCAAACTCCCTAATGACTCCAAAGTGCCCCCAGCGTTTACTGCCCTCATTTACCACCCCCCAACAACTCCTGCTCTTTCTTTGGGGTTCATGTTCCTTGTCACCTCTTCCCTGAACCTTCCAGAAATATTCCAACTCCTGCTGATCCCCTCTCCGCAGATGTCTGGCCCCTTTGTCCCTGTTACTCCTTTGACTTTTGATTCTATGTCTTCCATTTAGCCTTCCTTCATGGGTCACCTGTCCCACCCAGTCAAGCCATGTTTAGTACCAGAATAGACACAAAGTCAAGTGTCAGGACCAGCTCACAGGAGCTCAGTCAAGCTTTTTCCCAAATGTGAATCTAATGCCTCCGTGATGAAAATGTAAACTCTTCACAAGCAAGGACCGTGACTTGTGCTTTTTTCAAAACTCTTGTCTCACTTCATAGTGCTAGGCAGTAACAGAGGCTCAAGAAATACTCTCCCTTTGCCATAAGATGACCCTTTGCAAAGGTTTGAATCCAGCCCATCTTAGGGTAACCCCACCCCAAGATCTTCCCTGTAATTTTCCCCCTTAACTCCCAGTAAGCCCTCCTAAACCCATTATCATCATCCGCAAGCCTTTGATAGGTGTCAGTGGATGTTGCTGCCTCCAGGCCCCAAGGAGACCTCAGTGAGACCCTGCAGAGAATCCATGCATCGTGAGGAGAGTCCCAGGGCCCAGAACACGAGCTCAGGTGGGAAATGGTTACATCGTCCAGCCCCGCAGAGGCGATGTGGCACAGTTGAGTGGGCAATGGGCTCTGGAGCCAGGCTGGTGTTTGAACAGGAGGACATGGAGGCACCAAGGGGTTAAATGGTTTGCCCATAGCCAGCCGTAGGCTCAGATCCTTACCCTGACACCCACTCGAGCTGCTCAGAGACTGGTGGGCATGTGGGCAAATAATCAGGTCATACTGTTCTGTACAAAGTGTTACAGGGACCAAGGATGGCAGTAATTTGCTCTGTGGTGGTGGGAATGAGGGATCAAGTTTCGGGAGGGTTTCAAAGAGGTGGATTAGCAGTTTACCAGGTAGAGAAGGGAGAGAAGGCAATGGCACCCCACTCCAGTACTCTTGCCAGGAAAATCCTATGGACAGAGGAGCCTGGTAGGCTGCAGTCCATGGGGTCTCGAAGAGTAGGACATGACTGAGCGACTTCACTTTCACTTTTTACTTTCCTGCATTGGAGAAGGAAATGACAACCCACTCCAGTGTTCTTGCCTGGAGAATCCCAGGGATGGGGGAGCCTGGTGGGCTGCCATCTATGGGGTCGCACAGAGTCGGACATGACTGAAGCAACTTAGCAGCAGCAGCAGCAGGTAAAGAAGGGAGCATGGACATTCTAGGCAGAGGGCATGGCCTCAGCCAAGACACTGAGGCTGAAGGTTCACGGGTGGAGGAGCCTCAATTCCTTAATATGTACTGAGTCCTTGTCATGTGCGAGGCAGTGTAGGGGAACAGAGGATTCAAACCAAACCCCTAACCCCGAGTTAACACGTAGGGTCTGCTTCTGGGACCCGAAGATTTAGGAGAGATGACCCAGGCTATAATCCCATTACCACGAGGGGAAAAAAACCCAAAGGCTAAATTGTAGGTCAGGTTAAGGGTTATTTATGGAAAGTTATATTCTACCTACATGGGGTCTACGAGCCTGGCGCCAATCAGAAATGGAACAGACAACAGGCTCAGTTGGGAGGGCAGCGTTGTGCTGTGGGAGTGTTATGTTCTGGGGGTGCAGCCAGATGTGGGGCTTGTATTAGTAGTCTGAGAGTCAGACAGACAGAGGGACAGAGGGAAATATTAATAGGTCTCTTTGTCTCTGTCTCTCAGACACACACATTTCTTGCTCTACCTACATCACAAGTACAGACCAGACCATCTTTGCACAAGGAGGTAGAGCAGAAGAAACTCAAAGAAGTCACAGGAACCCGTCTTCCTTGAAGCAGGTAGGACTTGGGCAGCTGGGAGGGTGGAGAACCTGCAAAAGCCACCGCATGTGAGCTGAGCTCCCAGACATGGCAGCTGGAGGCTGGTGCCTATCCCACGCCCCTCCTACCTGATCCCAGCCTCAGGCTTGCCCTAGTTCCTGATCACTGAGCTCTGGGGCCTGTAGTCCTTCCTGCTCGCCCCTCCCCCTTCCTGGAGCACATCCTCTGTGTTCTCCCTCATCCAAGGGCAGGCATAGGGGGTCAGATCTGGCAGCTTTGACCAGTAGCCGAAGTGTCTTTAGTGGCCAGAGGGGCAGAAGGCAGGGGGACTGTTGCTCTTAATGCAATCATGTGCCCGATTTGCCCAGGACACCTATGGGCTCAATGTAATTATTAATAGCTCCCCCTTTTAGTCTCAAAAATGTCCTGATTTGGACAAGAAACTCTCTGGCTCCCCTGCTATTAAGAGACACAACTTTCTGTGGAGTGGCTGGGGTTACCCATTTCTAAATGCTGGTCCTTTGCCTGGGCTGCTCCCCAGGGCACCCCCAGTACCCAGCATGCCTCTTATGCATCATGGTTGCATAGTCGTTATTCAGTTTCTATAGGATTTCTTTCCTCATGAGATCAGGTGGGCTTCCCGGGTGGTGCTAGTGGTAAAGAATCTGCCTGCCAATGCAAGAGACCAAAGAGCATGGGGGTTCGATCCCTGAGTCTGGAAGATCCCCTGGAGGAGGGCATGACAACCCACTCCAGTATTTTTTTTTTTAATTGAAGGATAATTGCTTTACAGAATTTTGTTGTTTTCTGTTAAATCTCAACATGAATCAGCCATAGGTATATATATATATCCCCTCCCTTTTGAACCTCCCTCCCATCTCCCTCCTCATCCCACCCCCCTAGGTTGACACAGAGCCATTGTTTGAATTTCCTGAGACATAAAGCAAATTCCCATTGGCTATCTTTTTTGCATACTGTAATGTAAGTTTCCATGTTACTCTCTCCATATCTCACCCTCTCCTCCCCTCTCCCTATGTCCATAAGTCTATTCTCTATGTCTGTTTCTCCATTGCTGCCCTGCAAATAATTCTTCAGTACCATTTCTCTAGATTCCGTATATATGTGTTAGTATACAATATTTATCTTTCTCTTTCTGACTTACTTCATTCTGTATAATAGGTTCTACGTTCATCCTCCTCATTAGAACTGACTCAAATGCACTCTTTTTTATAGATGAGTAATATTCCATTGTGTATATGTACCACAACTTCTGTATCCATTCATCTGTCGTTGGACATCTAGGTTGCTTCCATATTCTAGCTATTGTAACCAGTGCTGCAATGAACAGTGGGATACATGTGTCTTTTTCAGTTTTGGTTTCCTCAGGGTATACGGCTAGGAGTGGGATTGCTGGGTCATATGGTGGTTTTATTCCTAGTTTTTTAAGGAATTTCCATACTGTCTTCCATAGTCTTCCACCTCAGTATTCTTGCCTGGAGAATCCCTATGGACAGAGGAGCCTGGCGGGCTAACGTGTATAGAGTAACACAGAGTCAGGCACGACTGAGGGACTTACACATATGCACGAGATTAGGTGGATGGAATGGACTGGGATGTCTGGATGATGGTGGGAGGAAGGAGAGGCTTGACCAGATTATTTCATATTGGGTTTCTGAGGATAAGACACAGCTCTTACCCTCAAGCGGTTTCTAACCTTGCTCAGGGTCAAGTGGAAAACGAGGGCATTAGGTACCATTGTGGAGTATGTGACCACTTGCCAGCAGAGTGGCCGAGTCAGGAGGGGGTGGGGGGCATGAGGAAACAAGGCAGGGGTGGGCTCCGTCTGAGCTGTGAAGGCTGCGAGGACGCAGAGAGGAGAGGCAGTGGAAGCCAGAGGAGCTGCGAGGGGAGCGGTGGCGATGCGGGCATGGGACCTGGCACGCAGTGGGCTCTCTCTAGCTATGATTATTATATACGGAAGCAGAAGCCAGGAAGGAGAGAAGGGTGGGGGCAGGGGTAGATACTGTCTATCATGGCAGGAGAGAGGGGGCATCCATTGGCAAGGCGGAGGGGCTGAGTCCCCATAAAGGTGGCACTGACTCCCGGGGAAAGGCAAGGAGCTGAATCGTAGGTGCCAAAGGGTGCCCCAAGCGATATTCTGTTCTCCACCAGCCTGGCAGTGCTCCTTTGGAGACTAAATCCTGACTTTCTTACAACCTCCCTCGGCCCCAGTTCCCAATTTCCCTCCAATTGCCTGGGTTGCCTGAGCTTGGGTTCTGCCCATCGAGAAGGCCAGAGCTGGCAGTGGGCAGCTGCAGGTGGGAGACTGGTACCCAGGAGGGACAGTAGGAAAGAGAGATGGAAAAAGAGGAGCCCAGACCACAAACCTCACTTGCTTGACACCTTCCTAAGGGCTGATCCTGCCAGCAGTTTGAAGGCAGAGGCAGGAGAGGAAGTAGGAGAAAGAAGAGGAAGGAGAAGAGAAATAATCATTCATTCATTCCGCTGAAATTGACTGGATGCCGGCAGCATACCAGGCATCACCCTAGGCTCTGGGCACAAGGTCGCCATCACGGAGCCTCTCAAAGCTCCCTGATGGCTGGGAGGTGGATGTTAGAGAACAAGGAAATGCATAGCATGATGCCCAGGAGTGAAAGTTTGGTACAGAAAAATAAAGCTGGTGAGTAGACCGAGCATCCTGGAGGTGGCTAGGCCAGGCCTCTCTGAGGAGGTGGTGTTTGAGATGAAACCCAAATGCAGTGGAGAGTGAGCCACACAAGGATGGGGTGGGGCGGAGGGGGGGATGTGTGTGCCTGGAGGGGAACGGCAAGTGCAAAGGCCCTGAAGGTATGGAGGGGGTGGAGAAGCGACACCACTAATTGCCTTGGGTGCCTTTCAGGCGTCTCCATGCCAAGGCTGCTAACCCCTGATCTGGAAGCCAGCATGGTAATTATAATTATAGTAGGATGAGGTGTGTGTGTGTGTGTGTGTGTGTGTTTAAAAAAGACTCTCTCTTTGTGTGTTCTCCTGTCTCTGTATATTAAAGACCAAGTGACTCCCAGTCAAGAATAATTTGCATATGTAGAGAATTCTCTGGTGGCCCAGCAGTTTGAGCTTCCCAGATGGAGCATGGTAAAGAACCTGCCTGCCAATACCATAGATCAAGAGATGTGGGCTCGATCCCTGGGCCAGGAAGATTCCCCTGGAGTAGGAAATGGCAACCCACTCAGGTATTCTTGCCTGGAAAATTCCAAAGACAGAGAAGCCTGGCTGGCTAGAGTCCATGGAGTCACAAAGAACTGGACATGACTGAGTCACTGAGCACATAGACGTATGCGACCTGCCTGGCAGTCCAGCAGTTAGACTTCACCTTTCAACACAGGGGTTATGGGTTCAGTCCCTGGTCAGGAAAGCTAAGATCCCACATGCCTAGCGGCCAAAAAGTCAAAAAACAGAGAACAGAAATAATATTATAACAAATTCAATAAAGGTTTTTTTAAATGGTCCACAAAAATTTTTAATTAATTATTAATCAACTATTCAAGCCTTTATTCTTAAAGCATGAGATAGGTTTGATTAAAGTTGTGGGCACTGGACAGATGCCTTCTTTCTAGGACACACATATGTTATGAATTCATATATAAGAAAGTCCTCAGCTTTTAGTGGATGCCCACAAAATTCAGCCAGGATTGGAAGCAAGGACTAGTTTGGCTTGGGAAAATACAGACGTGTACACGTTGATTATTCTTTCCTGCTGTGGCTCTAACCCAGACATATATATATATGTGTAGAAATATACATGTTTATTCTGAGACCCTGGATCAGGGGATGGAGATCTGAAGGAAAAGTAGGAATCTAGAAATTAATTCCTTTCTGAAAGATTTGTTCTTACTTCTCAAAATTGGACAAGATTGTTCCCATCAAGGGGCACACTCATGTGGCAGCATCCACGATAAACCCCTTTCCTAGAAAACTGGCTTTCACCCATTCTGGTAAGTGTGCCTAGGACACTCTCCTTCTACGTAGGTCTCTGGTCTAGAAAGTCCTCTTGACTCTCAAGTCTCAAATGCTGCCTCCTTATGGGGGCAGACCACCATGCTATGTACACACCTCATCACAGAACATCACATGGGCTGAACCTGGCTACCTCTTTATCACATGTGAGTCTGTGGAGGGCAGGGTCCCAGGCTTTGCACATTTGTAGCCCCAGTGCCTTTGCACAGGCTTTGCCAGAGTTGATGCTTAATACCAGAGTTGATGTTTATTGAATTAATGGATATTTGGACAGTAGGGCAGCAATGAAAACTCCGGCATCCTTCCAGCTGAGCAGCAGGCAAGAGCTCTGGGACAACCTTTCCAAAAGCATTTCCTTCCTTCAAGTTCCGTAGATGTTGTTGGGGGCAGCGGGGCCCCTCCCAAGAAAACCAAGGCCATGGTTGTTTACTCAGGAAATTATCAAGCATGCAAATTACAGACACCTCTATCACTTGGCCAACAATTTGGTGTTGTGGTGTGAGGTTATTTCTATGTCTGAAGAAAACAGCTCAGCTCTGACTAAAGAAATAAATGATATCATTTTTCGTTCAGGCAACCAGATTCCTTGGTACAAAAGGCTCCCTGGGGAGGAACGCCGGGACAGCGTGGCTCCTCTGAGGCTATTTACATCTGTCAGCTTCTCTAATCTCTGGCCTGCCTTCCTCTGCCTGTTTCCTTCCTTCACACAGAGGTTGATGTTGAGCCCTGTCCTTGCAAAGAGAATGCTGGGGCCACCGGTCCTCACGTATGCACTGAGGGTGGGTAGGGTGTGAGGTTTTGGCTGAATGGCATTTGGGGTGTTTTTCCCCCTTTTTCTTAGAAACCAGCTTCAATTTAAGATAATGACTCTCTTGGCTGGCTAGTGATCGCTATTTGGAGGGACTTATTTTTCCCTGTTCAATTTGGCTAGGAGAAATTGGATCTAAAGGGGCACATTTTCTAAAAATGTTGCTGGACAGTTTGTAGGGCACCAAGGGTTGTTTTCCGGGTCACCTGTTCATGATAGCCTGGGTGTCTTTGTCTTAAAAGAAGAGATGGAGTTGGAAACAGACTCCCAAGCCTTTTATGATCAATGGGGTCAGGATGGTTCTCTAAAATGTCACTGACTCTGCAGTGACTTTAATGGGAAGGGAATCTAAAAAGAGGGGATGCTTGTATACATATAGCTGATTCCCTTTGCTGTACAGCAGAAGCTAACACAACATTGTAAAGCAATTATACATCAGCAAAAATTAATTTAAAGAAGTGTCACTGAAATCCTGGGTAATAAAGGCCCTGAGAAATCATTTGGTCCAGACTTTGCAGAAACATTCCAATTCCTGCACAGCCAGCTCCCATCTCCTCTCCAGCTCTCCCTTACCTCCACCGGCTCCCCACTCCACCCACACTGAATTCCTCAAAAGCACCTGCTTGTAGCTTATGACAATGCTGTTCCCTCTGCCTGGAATGTTCTTCCTGAATTCTCTGCACTCCAGTCTCAGCTCAGATGCCACCTCCTCCGAGGCCTGCCCTGACCTCCCCATCTGGAACAGGACTCTGCTGGTTTCTTTCCCAACCCTTCTCACAATGTATCATTTTGCATTAGTGTCACGTCGAGTCTGCTTCAGCTGCCCAGTTGTAAGCTCTATCAGGCAGGGGCTGAGTTGGTCTGCTCCCCACCGTGTCCTATGCTGAGACCAGGAGCCTGGCACACAGCAGGGCTCAGAAAATGTTTGTAAATGAATGAACTGGCAAGGGGCAAGGGAGCCGCCAGCACACACCCTCTACCACCCATGTTAAGAGGACTATTGCAGCCATTGTTTAAATACCGGATCGCAGTCACAGCCGAGCTGCTGTCAGCTCACATGGCCCTCCTCCCCAAGAGTGGGTAAGAAACCCAGACCTGGAAAAATGTTTTAAGCTTTTCTATTTCTCATCCCTTGTTTCTTTAGCACAAGATGCTTTCCTTCCCTTAATCACTATATTTCCCTTTCCCGTTCCTAGTACTCACTCCTTCATCAGACTTCATTTTAAATCAATACCATTCATAGAATCCATTTCATGGTTCTCCTGGTCCTGTGTGCTGTTTGGGGAAGACCCAGGAGTACCCTCTGAAGTCAGGGTGGGGCTCCTTCATTCTGTAGCTTTCGCTTGGCTGACCAGCTGGGCACCTCCAGCCCCTGTGAGCTGCAGCCAGACCCCTGGGATGTCCCTGCCCCCTCATTCCCTCCATCCAACCCACAACCACCGTGTACATGGTTTCTACCTCCTTCTCTAGGCCTAATGGCCCTTGAATCTATTCCTCTCTCTCCAGTGCCACACCCTGTTTTAGCCACCCTCTCCCCTGTCCCCACCTCCAAGGTTTTCCAGGCCTCTGGCCTTAACCTCCTCCAAGTCAGTTATTCAAAGGCTTGGAATCTGATCCTGCCCCTCCTCTACTTACCACTCATGATGGTGAGCCCTTACCTCAGCAGGCCCTGGGCCAGACTGATCAGATCTCCCAGTTCCAGCACCTTCTCTTCCCACAGCCCGGCAACCTCCCCTGCCTCACTGGGCCCCTCTCAGCTCCCCCAGGACCCACACCCTCTCTCACCTCTGGCCCTGACATAGTTGGTCACTCACCTACAAGCGTTTTTTTGCATCACCTGCTACGCTTGCCTCAGTTTACATCACTTTCTCCTAGAAGTTCTCCCACCACCGAGTTTCCCAACCTGGGCCAGGACCCTCCCCTGAATTCTCAGGGCAGATCATACTTTCCCTTCTTGTGCCCTTGGCATAGTGTCCTTTTATGGCCAATTTACTGCTTATTTTCTCTGTTAGACTTGAACCTTCATGAGGACAGGGGCAGGTTGTCTTGCTCAGGGCTGCAGAAAAGACCCTGATTTGAAAATTCTGTGACTTGGAGGAGCAGGAGCAGTCAAACTGGAAGGATATAAAATTGACCCAGGTTTGCCTCGGGAGCCCAGCCAGGAGGCTCTGATCTCCCAGAATGGGAAAGGAGGAGGCCCAGGCATCCTGTGGTCTGCTCTTGTCTTCAAGCAGCATGACCGCGTTCCAGGAAAACAAACCAAGGGACAGCCCTCTGAGACCTGTAAATAAGACCTGGAACCGAGGGGCTGGACCCAACTCCCCCTCCTCCTGGCAGGCAGGTGTCCCAAGGAGGGCACAGCTCTCCTATCATCTGAGTTTGAGAGGGTCCACTCCCTAGCCCTGGGTATTAAGAGGTCTACCCCAGGTGAGCTCTGTGTGTGTGTGTGTGTGTGTGTGTGTGTGGGGAGATGCTTATGGAGATTTTTTCTTTTCTTGCTCCTAAAAAGGGACTCATGGTAAAGATTGTATTGATCAGGATCCAGCCAAGGAAGCAGCACATATGGGAATAAGGGGTTTATTAGAGGCCTGAGACCCCACAGTGGGAGGAGCTGGGGAAATGACGTTCTGAAAGGGGAATTGGACAATCAGAGAAAATATCACTCACCAGTCTTGCCACAAGACTGTGTCAAGTTTGAGTGGCTGACAAGTTTGGGCTTACAGGGAAACTTGAGAAACCAAGCATGTCCAGCCGCCAAAGGGGCTGTGATGCGAGCTAGTGTGGACGTTGGTGGGAGCTGTGGCTCCACAAGGCCAGTGTTGGGACAGGGGCCAGAGGACACCTGGACACTTTAATGGGAAGGGAATCTAAAAAAGAGGGGATGCTTGTATACATATAACTGATTCCCTTTGCTGTACAGCAGAAGCTAACACAACATTGTAAAGCAACTATACATTAGCAAAAATTAATTTAAAGAAGTGTCACTGAAATCCTGGGTAATAAAGGCCCTGAGAAATCATTTGGTCCAGACTTTGCAGAAACATTCCAATTCCTGCACAGCCAGCTCCCCATCTCCTCTCCAGCTCTTCCTTCCCTCCACCTGATCAGAGGACACCTCTGGTCCCTGTCCCTCTCGTTTCTGACAGTCACAGTGCTGAGAGTCAGTGCAGCTTCACTACATTTTTCCAAATCTCACAAAATTTCCCCTTTTGACCTACTCTACCCCAGACCTATATGGAGAAAGGGATTCTGGGAAGTGTCATTCATTCCCAGACTAACCAAGTTGCCGTAATACAAGCCAGCATAAGGATCTGCCCCTCATCTCTCCAGCTTCCTCTCCTTTACCTCCCCTCGGTGCTGCCCTGGCCCCTATTTACATTTCCCCATCGTGTCCCGCCCCTGCTGTGCCCTTGATCTGAAAGCCCATGCTTGTTCCCTTCTTGAGCTGGTTCACTCTTCGTAGATTTCAGGATCTGAAGATCCCTGAGAAGTTTTTCCTCTCTGAGATTCCTGCTCTGCTCTGGGCTCCCAGAGGACATTGGGACAAACCCATACTGCACCTCCCATTGCCTGCAGTGTCTTTCTCATCCCCAGGTCACTGAATATCTAAGGAATAAGGAGGCTGCAGTACGAGCCTATGTCCAGCACAGGGTAGGGTGTGGGGAAGCTCCAGGGAGAAGCCGGGCACTCCAGCACAGAAGCCACTCAGCCACTGGTTTGTTTTGCTGTGCTTCAGAGTAACCTGGGGAGCTTGTTCAAAATTCAGGTTCCCAGTCCTCACCTCCTTGAGTTCTGACTGGGTAACTCTGGAGTTGGGCCAGGAATCTGCATTTTGTAGCAAACACAGTGAGTGATTCTGATGTTAGCAGTCCTACCCCATGAGGCTGACTCTGTTTGGGCTGAGCTTTTTTGTTTTTCCTCCTCTTTGGCCACACTCTGCAACACATGTTGAATCTTAGTTCCAACCAGGAATTGAACCTGTGCCCCCTACAGTGGAAGCATAAAGTCTTAACCACTGGACTGCTAGGGACATCCTTGAGCTCTTTTTAAAAAAGAAGTTTGATTTTTTTTTTTATAGAGGAAAGTTCTGTTTCTTGTAACAGAAAAATAAAGGACTTTTACAGAATTTATTAACAATGCGTGTGTTAGTCACTCAATCGTGTCCAAAGCTTTGCGATCTCATGGACTGTAGCCTGCCAGTTTCCTCTGTCCATGAGATTCTCCAGGCAAGGATACTGGAGTAGATTGCCATTCCCTTTTCCAGGGGATCTTCTTGCCCCAGGGATTGAACCTGGGTCTCCTGCTTTGCAGGCAGATTCTTTACCATCTGAGCCACCAGGAAAGCCACTTACTGTCAAAATATTTCTAAGTCCCTACAGGTCACATTCAGCTTTCATTGAAAGCATTGACACCAGACTATGGGATTTAAAAGTTCCCATGTTCCTAAAGGGTTGGAGGTGGGAGCGCCAAGAAGGTGGTGGGGACACATGTAAAGTCTGTATGGAGCCCTGCCAGGGGCCCAGCCTGGGCACAGAGGCCCAACAACATCTTGACCCCAAGAAAATCTTCTTGCCATCTTGGGAACCCATGCTGAGACGTTCAGAGAAGGCATCAGTGGAGAAAAGCTGAGGGGATGGTGGGTGGACTCAGGCCCATGGGTGGGGCCCAGAGCACGTGCCTCAGCAGCACAGGATCTGAGGACCTCCCCTGTGGGTCTCCCAGGGAGCTGGAACAGGAAGTAAATTCTTTCCCTAGCACATCAGGGATAAAGATCTGGCGTCCCAGAGGCACCTTGGGCCCAGCTGGCTGGGCATGCGGACACGGGCCGGGTGGGGCAGCCAGCCTCAAGGCTGCAGAAGGTTGGCAGTAAAGGAGCTGGCAGCGGGGCAGGAGCCAGAGAATGCTGGCTCCCACAGGGCCGGGCCTTGCCAGCTTCCACATCTGCCTGGTCCTTCAAAGAAAGTGACTCGGGGCCCCAGGAGAAGGGGAGGAGACTCTCTGCCCTTCCAGACCTTCTCTGCCAGGTGGTGGGAATTTGGCGTGTCCTTGGCTTCTTCCAGGGGGCTGCTGGATGGGACGCTGACTCAGGTATCTCCCAACCTGGGCCATCATTTTATTTAAAATACAGAGCAGGGACTTCTCTGATGGTTCCAGTGGTTAAAAATCCACCTTCCAGTGCAGGGGACACTGGTTCAATCCCTGGTCAGGGAACTAAGATCTCACATGCTGTGGGACCACTAGAGAGTGGGTGAATTGCAACAAAAGATCATGCGACTAAGACCTCAAGCAGCAAATAAATAAATTAAACACAGAGCAAATAACCCCACACCTCCCAGTCAACACAAGCACAGCTTGCATTCAGGGGTAATTCCTTAGTCTTGCTTCTTGTGTATATGTGTGTGTGATTGCAGGTCCATAAGGGAGTTATGTATTCTTCATGACATCGTAAGCATTTTTCACGTTTTACAGTCTTCTTTAAAAAAAAAAATTATTTATTTGGCTGAGCCGAGTCTTAGTTGCAACACGTGGGCTCTTTAGCTGTGGCATGCGAACACTTATTTGCAGCATGCGGGATCCAGTTCCCTGACCAAGGATCAAATCTGGGCCCCATGCATAGGGAACATGGAGTCTTAGCCACTGGACCACCAGCGAAGTCCCAATGCATGGTCTTCATAACCATTACTCCTAATGGCTGCCCAGACCACTGGGATGGTGGGCAACGGTTTCCTTAAAAATTGACTATTATCCTCTGATTCACCCATTAGTCACAATGTCCTATCTGTTTCTAGCCTCAAACCCTGGTCCTCTCAATCTGGTCCCTTACCTTCTGATCTCTTCCTGAATTCTCACTGCTAGAGATTTTTCCCTTTAATTCCTGGTCAGGGAACTAAGATCATATTCACCTCTCAGAACTGACAACTCAGAGAATGCCATCTCAAAGATTGGAAAAACCTGAAGTCCCATCCATTTGAGACTGCTGCTGCTGCTGCTGCTAAGTCACTTCAGTCGTGTCTGACTCTGTGCGACCCCATAGATGGCAGCCCACCAGGCTCCCCCGTCCCTGGGATTCTCCAGGCAAGAACACTGGAGTGGGTTGCCATTTCCTTCTCCAATGCATGAAAGTGAAAAGTGAAAGGGAAGTTGCTCAGTCGTGTCCGACCCTCAGTGACCCCATGGACTGCAGCCCACCAGGCTCCTCCGTCCATGGGATTTTCCAGGCAAGAGTACTGGAGTGGGGTGCCATTGCCTTCTCCAGATCTTTCTTTTTATTTCACCAAAAATATAGACGCAAACAGAAGAGATCCTTTAAAGCTCCCACCACCTGTGTACAACCACTTGTACCTGTAATCCTTACCCTCTGCCTTCTATTTCTTTTGTCCATGCTCCTAACCACATAAAATTCTACTTCTGTGCTGCTGCTGCTACTGGTAAGTCACTTCAGTCGTGTCCGACTCTGTGTGACCCCATAGACGGCAGCCCACCAGCTCCCCTGTCCCTGGGATTCTCCAGGCAAAAACACTGGAGTGGGTTGCCAGGAGTGAGACTACTAGTATATTATAAACAGAATCTATGACACAAGAGGATTATAAAGATTGCCAACTATTTTAATGTTTACACTGAACAGATTGATACTTTTATTAGATAATAGTATGCTGGGACACTGTCATGAAACTCACAAGGAATGTACAAATCCATAAGGCATCACAGGTGATACTGACTGTCCAAGGGTGGGAAGACAAGATGAAGGGCAAGTGACAGATGTCCTCTTTTAGTCTTGTCACAGTTGCTCTCTGGGACTAAGCATGCAACCGCATTTGAAAATAATAGCAGAAGTCTAAATTTGAGGCTCATTGAGAATATTAGACTTGCAACAACCGCTCTCCAGACAGTCCCCATGCTCACACACAGTTAAAAAAAAATAAGGTAATTCAAAATGCTTCTCTAGAACTGGCCTTTGACCTACCTTCTCAGGCTGAATATGGCATCCATCTTCAGATCTCATGCCTTTCTTGCATTGGAGAAGTACCTCCCCCATCAGGCTCAGATCCTGGGATGCTGTCTTGGGTCACATCTTTGGCTGTGCAAGTCAGCATTTGGAACACCTGATGGTTTATAATATTTTCATTATTATTAATATGGTGGATAGGGTTCTCTGGCCCTGTCAGCCTCTTTGTCGTCATCCTTACTGAAGAGTGAGTCTTATTTTTTGTTTAAAAAAATTTGTTTTTAAGTCATTATTGAATTTGTTACCATATTGCTTCTGTCTTATGTTTTGGTTTTTTGGTCAGGAGGTATGTGGGATCTGAGTTTACCGACCAGGGATCACATCTGCACCCACTGCATTGAAAGATGAAGTCTTAACCACTGGACCACCAGGGAAGTCCTAGAGAGAGAGTCTTTTAACATCATAGATCATTACAATGATACCTTGAGAATCCACCATAGTCAGAGAGTCTGATTATGTTGAGGGTCCTCCACTCAGAGGACAGGGAATGCAAGGCAGGTGTCATGCCCACCTTGGACATTGAACATCTTTGCCCAGGTGGGTTTTTCTCTATTTAGGATTATTTTTTTCCCAGAGAGGGACATTTCAGTGGTTCCCTAACAGATTGCCTGGTTGCTTTCCAGCTGACAGGTACCAGTTTACAATCCCTTGACCCAAACAGACTGAGAAAAATGTCCCTGTCCCGACACATATTAATATGCAATAAATAAAATTTTAATAGCAAGCAGAATGGAAAAATCCCAAAGGCAGTGGGGCAGCATGCTATTGCTAGAGAGAGGACATCTGGATTTATAACCCCTGGAGCCACCTCAAATACATTTGCACAGGATTTAAAGGTCATTAGTAGATGTTGCTAAACGAAATCAATAAAATGGATACAGCACACTCTTCAAAGGTCTTAGAGCAGGGGCAGATGGGGTTTTATTGTCAGAAATCCCACAAGGCCTTGACGTTGCAGTGTGATCCTCGTGGCAGGAATTAATTCAGGGCCGTGCCATCAGAAGGCTTCTGCGGCCACTGCTCTTCCCAACTGATGACTTCTTCTGGATTCAAATTCCTGGGGTACAAGTCTGATTGCTTTAGCTGGGGCAACAGTCACATCAGAATTCCATGAAACAAGAGAAAGGTAACTGTTCAAATAAACCTAGAAGGACTTTCCTGGTAGTCCAGTGGCTAAGACTCTGTGGTCCCAATGTAGGGGGACCAGGTTCAATCCCTGGTCAGGGAACTAGATCCCACATGCCGCAACTAAGAGTTTCCAAGCTGCAACTAAAGATCCTACATACTGTAACTAAGAGCTGGCACAACCAAATAAATATATATATATTTTAATTAAAACTAGGGAGTCTTCCCTAGTGGTCCAGTGGTGAAGAATTCACCTTGCAACTCAGGGGATACCAGTTTGATCGCTGGTCTGGAAAGATCCCACATGCCTTGGAGCAACTAAGCCGGTGCGCCACAGCATTGATCCCATCTTCTAGAGCCCCCAAGCCATACTGAAGCCTGCACTCTGCAACAATAGAGTGGCTGTAATGCGTAGCCCAAGTACAGCAACTAGAGAGTAGCCCCTACTCTCTGCAACTAGAGGAAGCCTGTGTGCAGCAATGAAAACACAGTGCAGCCAAAAATAAATAAATTAATTAATTAAAAAAAATTAAAACTAGGATGAAAGCAAGCAACACTAGCCAAACTACTAACACACTGGAGATTACCATGTGCTAGGATGGGTTGGCAAAGTATGGTCACAGGCTAGATCTGAGCCTTTGCCTATTTTTTGCCCTTTTTTTTTTTGTTTGTTTTAATAGCCAGTGAGCTAAGAATGGTTTATACAGATGAACATCTGAAATTGATTTGACGAATTCCAATTCAGTGAAAATTATCCCCTCAAAATCCATTCTTCTCATTAGTAAACCTGTATTTACAAAAAATTGTTCCAGAATATTATGATTATATTTTAAATCTTGTCAATAAAAATTTGTGGAAAATTTGGTTACTCTCTTGTTATGAAAGTACACACATAACATTCTTGATTTTTGTCTCTAGGCCCACAGAACCCAAAATATTTACTCTGATTTCATCGATGATCTCTCTGACTCTTTACAGGAAAAGTTCATTGCCTCTCAAATTTTGGTGATCAAAGAATCACCTGGAGAGTTGGTGAAACAGATTCCTAGACCCCAGCCCCAGAGATTCTGATTCATTGCATCAGGAATGGGGCCAAAGATTTTCTAGCAAACTCCCAGGTGATGCTATGCTGGATAATAGTAAGTGTTGTCAAGGATAATAATAAGTGTTGTGGAGGAATTAAGACTCTCACACATTGCTGGTTGGAATGTAAAAGGGTGAACGCAGTCACTGTGGAAAGCAGTTTCACAGCTCCCCAATAGAGATTTGTGTTTCTGTGGAAGTGTCCGTAAAACTTCCTAAGCTTTGCTTTTCAGTTAAATTCTGCCCTTGTGTCAATGTTCTATTAAATTTCAATTACACAAAAGAAGAAAAAAAGAATGTCTACAAAATTTACAGCCATGTAGGGAATTCCCTGGTGCCTAGTGGTTAGGATTCGTTGCTTTCACTGTGGAGGCCCATGTTTAATCCCTGGTCAGGGAACCATCTCCCATGCCACTTGGAACAGCCAAAAAAAAGAAAAGAAAAGTAGTAGTAGTTCAAGCTACTTGCTGGAACCAAGGATAAAACCATATAACAGATAATCCCAGTTAAGTTTCAGCATCTGTGTGTGCAGAGAAAAAAGACTGAAAGAAAACACCAAAACATTATGAAATTATGGGTACTATGTGTTCTTTCCTCTCAAGCCCATTATTTGATAAAAGTATTTTTTAAAAAAGAGACTGCTGCTTCTTGGAGTGCAATTAAACTCTTTCAATAATATCTCTCTCAACTTTTTTCCCTCATCAAAGTCAATAAGAAAACAGAGCTCACAAGAGAAAAAAACACAAAAACTGCTGCTAACAATTAAGATGGGACACCGTCAAGGACACCACAATGGGGCTCTTGGGATTAGTGACTGACCTGAACTGGCTGTTTTGACTGGCTGACTTATCAAGAAGTGAATAATACCAGAGACAATCAAATACCGCATCGAAAAGAATTTATAGCACCGTTCGTGTTTGTGGTTGGAATGACCGCGGATGTGGTAAAGTCAGAATGTGTATCGGCGACCACAAAATAGATTTAGGTTTTTGTCTTGCAAAATCCATCTGAACTTCATGGCTCCAGTCAGGCAACCCAGGGATTAAGTCATCACCCCAGGTAGGGCTTCAGTGAAGGCTAAATCAGATCCAGAGAGAAAGAGCACGCAGCACCGGGGTGTTCAAGAAATGTCGAAATACAATTTCCCAGTGTTTATTGCTGGAAAAAAAAGCTGGAGAGCACAGGAAGCTTTAGAAAAGGGGCTCCAGATGCTTGATTGTCTGCAGAGGGTGAACCAGGAAGAACCAACTGACCTTTTGTTCCCGGAAGTGACTATTTTCTGCAGCTCCTTGGCTGCCTACTTTGAGATGGCTTCAATCCTACCAATATACGAGGGATGCTCTCTGACTGCTCTTTCTATCTTTGGTGCCCAGGATTACAGGTCATGGTTGAAACTGAATGGCCGAGGGGCCCTTAGAGTCAGGGACTGTAGCCAGTCTCCATTGCTGCTGGATTATTCTTCCAGAATCCCAGTTACTCATTCTGTCATTCATCTTCTCATAAACCTTCATTTTAAAAACTAAAATGAAACAATATACATAAAGTGCCTGGAATAGCATCTGGCAAAGAGCAAACACTCATTGCATATTAGCAATTGATTGTCGTTAACTGTCATGATGAAATCTTCCTAGGTATTTTGTGTACATTTTAAAGAATGTGCCGGGTAAATGATGTCAGCTTTTAAGTGAGATTTGAACCCCAGGTTTCCAACAGATATTTGGAAGACCAAGAGAAGCAAGTATTCATAAAACATACAAACAACTCATTATAAATCTTCCCCAAGAAATATTCTATATGAAGACACAGCACAGAAATTTGATTTATTTCTACTCTCTCTTGAAAGGCATTATAAAACAAACTCCTCAGAGTTGTTTGGAAGCCCCACTCTTTCCCAGTCCTGGGGGAGACTGTCTCTCCTTCTTTCCACTCTAGGGTATCATCTTCCTGTTTTCTTGTCTATTTTCAGCCACTGTTCAAAGCAAAGTGCTAAATCTCTCTTAACAGCTCCTTTTCTTCCTGTTATTAGTTTCCCAAGGCTGTTGTAACAAAGTTAGTGGCGTAAAATAACACAATCTATAACCTTACAGTTCTGGAGGTCAGAAGACCACAATGGATCAGGATACCAGCAAGGGAACTTTCCTGGTGGTCCAATGGTTAAGAATCCACCTGCCAGTGCAGTGACCTGGGTTCCTTTCCTGGTCTGGGAAGATTTCACATGCTTTGGAGAACTAAGCCTGTGCGCCACGACTACTGAGCCTGTGCTCTGCAACAACAGAAACTGCCGCAATGAGAAGCCTGCGCTCCACAACTAGAGAAAGCCCGTGCACAGCCAAAATTAAATAAATAAATTGAATCAATTAATTAAAAAAATAAATAAATAAAATTTAAAAAGATGTCAGCAAGGCTGTATTCCTATCTGCAGGTGAACACTTTTCTTGCCCTTTGCAGCGTCTAGAGGTGGCCTATGTTCCTTGACTCATGGCCCCTTCCCTCTTCAAAGCCGGCAATGGCCGTCTGAGATTTCTCAGACTGCAACCCTTGACTCTCACCCTTCTGCTTCCCTCTTCCACACACTGAAGGACCTGGTGGTCACTTTGGGCTCCCTGGATAACCCAGGATGCTCTCTACATTTCTAGATCCTTCCTCACATCTGTAAGTCCCTTTCGCTATGGAAGGTAACATATTCACAGGTTCCAGGCATTAGGATGTGGAACTCTGAAGGAGGGGAACTACTCTGCCAACTACATCTCTTCGTCTTGAAATGTTCCCAATCTCTGCACAGCCACACAGTCCTCCTCATCACCTACCCGGGCTCCGCTTGCCCTTGCCCTCTCACTCTCCTGCAGGGTCCGAATGGCCCTTCTTGAAGTAGAGGCACTGGCTCCTGAGTTGGTTGTGGAGTGTGGGGAAGAGCAGAGATTCTGAGGCCAGGCTGCTGGTGTCTGTGGGCCCCCGGGGAGCTGCGTGCCCTTGTGTACAGCTCTCAACCTCTCTGTGCCTGTTTCCTCACATATACAATGAGGACAAGAGCAGCACCTTCGTCCTGGGGCTGTGGTTCACGAGCACACAGAACAGTGCCCGGCCCTCTGTGCTGTTCTGAGTTAGCTGCTCTTTTGTTTTCATTTTGCTGGGGGGAGGCCCCCCTCAAACCGTGCAGCATGTGAGATCTTAGTTCCCCGACCAGGGATCGAATCTGCAGCCCCTGCAGTGGACATTTGGAATGCTAACCATGGGATCTTCAGACAAGTCTCTGGCTGCTATTATTAATGAGCTCAGAGGCCCACCCTCCTGGGGAACAGCTCTTCTATCCTCCAGTCTGCCTTCGTAGGTGCCTACTTGTTTTTCACTTTGAACAATTCAAAGACACCCAGAAACTTGGAACATCTTTCTAGCAACTTTATCGCCAGTGTTTCTCCAAATGTCTACTTGCATCAGAATCCCTTGGGGTGCTTTTGAGAGTACACTTCCTCTGGCGGCTCAGTGGCTAAGATGCATCACTTTCACTGCCATGGCCTGTGTTCAGTCCCTGGTTGGGGAACTAAGATCCCACCATTAGCCGGTGGCACAGCCAAATAAATAAAATAAAAGCACACTTGATTCTTCTGCACTCTGAAGTTGGAGAACCCTAGTGTGGCATTCCAGAACAGGAGTTTACAACTTGTAATCAGAACAAGTGGGAAGAACCCCAGCATGCTGCCCCATTCCACCCTCCACTGCTAAGGACAGCACCGGCCACAGGGTCAGGAAGAAAAGTCCTCTAGGGAGGATGTATAGCAGGGCGGGACCTTCTTAGGGACCTGCCATTGAATACCAAAGATGATCTTGACCCAAGAACAGCACTGGAGGGCAGGAAATAGGTAGAGGGAGGTAGACACTGACCATTTGGCCAATGGTGTTTATCCTTCTGGAGGCCCACCTGGGCCCTATGTCCATCATAAGAAAGGGAGGAAGCTGGAGCCTCCAGCCAAAGCAGAAGTTGGAAAAGACAGGAAGAAGCCCAGGTCATGTCAAAGTTTCAGGCCACGAGAAGTAGGAATTGGTGTCAGTTCAGCCCCTCTGCTGGGATCTCTCAGTTGATGTTAGAGAAGCTTCCAGAATCTTCTAGAACTGGCAGAGACCCTAGACTCTTCTAGTAAGTAAATGGGAAGAATCTCTTCCCCACCTTTGAGACATTCCAGGCCTTTCCAGAGCCCACCCAAATCTTAAATAAGCACCCCACTGAGATGGTGAGACTCCAGAGCTAAAATAGACTTAAATAATATCCCAGAAAACTGTGTATTTTAGAAACTGGAATGTATGAGGCAGGATTTTCTCTCCCTCTATTACAGCTTTCATGAAAGGGAAACAAATAATAACGCTCCCCCAGGCTAAAGTTAGAGTTGACGTATAGTTTACACCAGAAAATATACAGTTAGGTGTCAATTGGAACGCATGTACTTCCAGTGTGAAATCCTCTCTGTGACCACAGGCTCCTTAAAGCCAAAGTCAAGGGCAGGGGCAGCCTCTGTGTGGTCCAAAAGCTCAGGAAGGGAGGGAAGTCGAATTTATTGAACGTTTACTATTTACCTGGCATTTATCTCCTTACAATGTTTTACAACAAAACTGTGAAATAGGTTTTCTTAATCTCATTTTACATGTGAGGAAACTGAAGTTTGGAATGGATCAGTAATTTGCCCAATATCATGAATAGAGGGGGATCATTATCCTGAAACCAATTTGTCTAATGATTTATTTGCTTAATCACCTGCATGCATCTCTGAGTGTCCTAGTTCTCCCTGTTCTTTGAGTATTCTAAGGGATTTATTAAAAATTCATCTCAGAATATATTTCAAAAATAGTCTGCTGATTATTTTTCAAAGCTACTGGGTCCCACTGCTGGTAAGTAGCAGAGTCGGGACTCACAACCAGCCAATCTGAGCCCCCTGCCCATAAGATTAAGCTCCCTTTTCAGTGAAAGGAGGAAGACAGGATTCCCCCTGAAATCTGACAAAGCTGGAGTTGGGGCGGGGGCAGAGGCAGAGGCAGAGGCTAAATGTCCATACAAGACACTCCCATCTGCCCTCTCCAGCAGAGGGAAGCCTTAAGCCTGTGCTGATAATCCCTTCTCTGGCTTCAGTTTTCTCTTCTGTCTGCCGAGGGCACAGGAGAGTATTCTCTAAGGCAGTGGTCCCCAAATGCTGGGATATGTGTGCTGTGCATCAGAACACCAGGAGGAACTTAAATCTAGATGCCTGTGCTTCCCTCCAGGCCTACTGAATTCAAATCTCCCAGTAGCGGCAAGAGCAGGGATGGGGAGCCAAGCATTTTATCTGTTCTCCAGATGCTTCTTCCAAACCCCAGGGAATGGAACTCCTTTATAGCATCTCCAGGCTTCCCGGGTGGTGCAGTGGTAAAGAATCCACCTACAAATGTAGGAGACACAAGAGGCATGGGTTTGATCCCTAGGCTAGAAGATCCCCTGGAGGAGGAAATGGCAACCCACTCCAGTTTTCTCACCTGGAGAACCCCATGAACAGGAAGCTGGCAGGCTACAATCCATGGGGTTTCAAAGAATAGGACATGGCTGAGCACACGTGGTATCTCCAGGGGACTCTGGGTGTTCTGCGTCATCTTCCAATGCTTCTCCCTTGGCTCCTGGTCTCTTGATAATAAGACATGGGTTAGTGGTCCCAGTTGTTGCCTCTGGATGGTGACACCTCAGCTGGCCATTCCTGCCCCATTGAAAAGGTGATGAGTGTGGCTGCCCAGGAACTTGACGGTGATTTAGGAGCCTCTGTCCATCCTTCTTGGTAGAAGACCATCTCCTGTTGGGAAGATGGGAGTGACTCTGCTGGCTTCAGAGGCAACCCTGCCTTCCCAGGGTTATTACTGTTCCTTTAGGGGTTGCCTCAGTTCCTGAGGGCACTGGCCCAGATCTCTCCCACTTAGCCAGTTGCCTTGGCCATCTGTGCCTGTGCTTCTCTGGCTGCACTTGAGGGATTCAGTCAGGCTTCTCTTCAGTCTGATATCTCCTTTGCTGAGTAGCCTAAGGAAGGTCACTTAATCTCTCTGAGCCTCAGCCTCCCTTTGCAAAAGAGAAATGATAATAGCCACTTCAGAAGGATTTTATGAAGATGAAACAAATCTCTGCCCAACTCTCAGGACACCCCACACTTCTCACTCAAAGTGCATGCATTAAATAATTGTTTAATGTTTGTCTCTTGCTGGATATGAGAACTGTGAGGCTCCAAGTCTATGTTCATGTTGTAGAGCCCAATGGGACCTAGTACTTCGCAGTTGTCCCTTGTTGAATAAATGATATGAGGATGGGCTGGACCAGGAATGGAGTTTGTTGTCAGTGAGTCATTATTCCTTTCCTTTACTTCCCTAAGACACTGCCAGGGTCTCTTTTCCAGAATATATACTCCATCTAGAATATACATTCCTTTGTTACCAGCCATACACAGTAACAACTTCATTCACTGAAGTCCCTAGAACAAGGGTCACACACTCACTGACCTTCTTAGTGGCCTTCTTGCAAGCTGGCTTCATGGGTGGCAGAGGCGTAGATATCAGAGACTAGGGGATCCTATACTGTTCTAGTTATCTATGGCTACATACAAAAGCTCCCAAACTTGATGGCATAAAACAACACCCATTTTATTAGGTTCACAGATTCAGAGGGTTAGGAACTGGGTTCCAGCCCAATGGGGTGGCTTGTATTGGCTCTACAATGCCAGTTGCCTTAGCTGGGAAGACTCAGATGGTTGGAGGTGGCTCAAAAGTCCGAGGTCTGAAGTCATCTGGGGGCTTCTCTCACACGTCTGGTGCCTGGGCTAGGATGATTCAGCGATGACAGTCAGAGTGTCTACACAAGGCCTCTTTATATGGTTTGGGCTTCCTCACAACATGGTGGCCTTGGGATAACTGAACTTACACAAAGTCTCAGGGCTGCAAACACAAGGGTTCCCTTCCCCAGCTAACAAGCCAGAAGCTGATGGCCTGTACTGACCTAGACTTGGGAGTTACATAGCATCGCTTCTCTATACTCCTGGCTGAAGCAATCACAAGCTTGCCAATATTCAAGGAAAAGAGACATAGACCCTACATGGCAAGAGGAAGCGTATCAAAGAATTTGTGGCCATGATTTAAGACTATTGTGTATATCTCATCAGTTGCAATAGCTAGTGATAGAACCTGGGATGGGGCTTGGTTCAGGAGGAGGGTTCAGAAGTGTTTTACCAAGTCCCAGGGTCTTGGCCTGATACCGCTACTTACTCACATTACAGGGAATCAGTGTGAGTCTTTTCCACTTTTTAAATCTTCCATTTCCCCATGTGATATTCAGGGTATAAAAGGCTATAGGATCAAACTTCTTCCCTTCTTTGTTGCTGGTGACCCTCCCTTTTATGTGCAGCCACAGCTCACCACATGGACAAAAATCAAAATGGAGTGTGGGCACCAACCAGCTTGGAAACTACCAGAGCAGAGAGGACTGTGTATCCACTGTCGTTGGGAACCCTGCTTTATCATGGCATCCAGAGGCAATGGGAGCCTCCCTGGGCCCTGAGGGTAATAAGGGGTCACCTGGCTTTCCCAAGGTCCCAAGGAGGCCATGGGAGATGCTGGGCAAGGCAGTGGTCCTGGAGAGTCTTGTGGGCAGTGTGAGGAGGAGGTTGAGTTCATGGACTGATGGTCACTGAAAAAAGAATGTGGATATAGCAGACACCAATGAGGTGGAGTGACCAATGGCCATGGCTCAGCACCCTCTGTCCTCCAGCTCCCTGTCCCAGGCCACAGAAGCCTTTGGAACTAAGGAGCAGCTCTGGGGAGACAGATGAGAAAATCCTGAATAGGTAAACTTAAATCTGAAGTTTCTGAGTTGAGCTGAAATTGATTACAAGTAAATTAAATTTGCTGCTACCAGATGGGATGGGCTCTCAAAGAGAGATATAGGAAAATAAAGTTGTGTTTTTTAGAAGCATCCTCCCCACCCCACCCCAATTATAGCTAGTTCATTTCTTCTTTCTCTTCAGTCAGGAGCTGGTTGAGGTCTCGGACCTTTCCAACTATCACATTCGCTATGGGTCTGACCTCCCAGATGTCTTGACTTTGTAGCTGCCACTGCTGCTACTGCTCAGGGAACTACCCAGAGAAACACAGGGCATGTCTAGCAGGCTTTTGCCAAATCAGATCTGGAATGTGAGTCCTTCAGCCAACAGATCCTGTTAAGAAACCACTGTGTGCCACTATGAAAATGATATGGAGGTTCCTCAAAAAACAAGAAAGACCAAGACCATATGATAGCACTTATATAGGAACTTTAAATGTGGACACACATTTACAAAACAAAAACAGACTTACAGATACAGAGAACAGGCTTGTGGCTGCCAAGGGGGCGGGGGTATGGGGGAGGGAAGGACTAGGAGTTTGAGATTAGCAGATATGAACTATTATATGTAGAATGGATAAACAACAAGGTCCCACTATATAGCACAGAGAACTATAGCTTTAATATCCTGTGATAAACCGTATGGAAAAGAAGACGAAAAAGAACATATATAACTGAGTCACTTTGCTGTATGGCAGAAATTAAACACAGTGTTGTAAATCAGCTATACTTCAATAAAATTTTTAAAAAAGAAAGAAGCCACTGTGTGCAAGTCCTGGGCCGGGAGTCAGGCCTCTTTCTGGGGACAGTCAGTTGAATAAGACACAAGCTTCATCTTCAACACGTTTATAATCTTGTGGCTTCAAACACAGAAGCCACTGGCTCTAGGACTTTCATTATGAATTGCTCCTGATTGCTGCTTTCGTGAAGACTTGGCATCAACAAATCACTGGCTGATCAGCCAACAAGTATTTATTGAACACCTACTATATGCCAGGTTCTTAGGTGCTGCTAAGGAAACATCAGTGAACAAACAATAGGAATATAAATAAATGGGCCTTGAAAGTCTCTTTTTATCTTGGTCCTGGCAAAGCAGGAGCTGGTGCTTTGAGCTGAATGACCAGAGGATAAATTTAATTATAAGCATTTCCTACCCCATATTCACAGCCTGAACTCCCCATCCCCTTTTAATCCCCAGTCAAGGCCAACTTCAAAAATCCCTTGGTAATCAGCTGGGAACTTGCAGGCCCCAGACAGTCCTTCAGTGGCCTGTGGGAATATCCCAAGAGAAATCATTTTTGTCAAAAGAATGCCAAGAGTTTAATTACTGTGTGGCCTGTCTTGCTGATTTCTATTTGACCAAGCAGAGCCCAGAGAGTTCCTAGGAAGTCCTGTTGTGAGAGCCTGCGGCCTCCAGGGCTTGCTCTAGCCAGGGCAGGAAAGAGTCTGTGGCCTGTGCCCTGAGAGGGGGCAGCAAAAATACTTTGAATGCCTCCTCTGCATGTGGCCTTGGGTTTTACACTGGATACTGGGGGCAGTTTAATTAATAATGTCCACTGCTTGTCATTCATTATTAGCCAAAGGGGAGGGGTAGAGGGTAGGGGCAGCCAACAGGGCAGGAGAGGCACTCTCCAAACAAGTTGCATCCATAAATTAAAGTTATGCCATCCATCTCAGGGGGCAGCTGCTGCCCAGCTGCCCCACGTTGTTCTCCTCTTGTTCTGAGGCCAATCTTGTCTTTCTGCCAGGACTTTGCAGCAGCTAGCAGGGGGTTTGCATCAACGATTGTGTTTCCCTTGTCACATCTCAGCAAAGGATTATATGGTGTGGTACCCATGGGAAGGAGAGAGAACGGAATGTGTCCTGGGTATTGGTTCCCACTGGGGCTGCAAACTGGAACCCTACAGTGGATTAAATCGTGCACCTTAGACTCTTAGATCCCACTGTGCCCTGTGGCACGAAGGCTCTTATTTCCCTAACCAAGGATTGAATGGGTGCCCCCTGCATTGGAAGTCCTTTTTATTTGCAGCATTTTTCTGTTTTTAAATTGCAGTATAATTGCTTTCTTTACACTGTTGTGTTAGTTTCTGTTGCACAGCATCATAAATCAACTATATGTAAACATGTGTCTCCTTCCTCTTGAACCTCCCTCCCGCTCCCACCCCCACCCCCATCTCACCCCTCTAGGTCATCACAGAGCAGCGAGCTGAGCTCCCTGTGCTGAGCTGTGCTATGTACAGCGGCTTCCCACTGGCAGTCTATTTCACACATGGTAGTGTATATGTAAGAGAAGGCAATGGCACCCCACTCCAGTACTCTTGCCTGGAAAATCCCATGGACGGAGGAGCCTGGTGGACTGCAGTCCATGGGGTCGCGAAGAGTCAGGCACGACTGAGAGACTTCCCTTTCACTTTTCACGTTCATGCATTGGAGAAAGAAATGGCAACCCACTCCAGTGTTCTTGCCTGGAGAATCCCAGGGACGGAGGAGTCTAGCGGGCTGCCGTCTCTGGGGTCGCACAGAGTCGGACACGACTGAAGTGACTTAGCAGCAGCAGCAGCAGCAATGTATATGTCAGTGCTACTCCCCTATTCGCCCCACCCTCCTCTTCCCACTCTCTGTCCACAAGTCTCCTCTCTCTGTCTGCGTCTCTATTTCTGCCCTGCACAGAGGTTTTGTCAGGATCTTTTTCTAGATCCCACATATATGCATTAATATGTGATATTTGTTTTTCTCTTTCTGACTTCACTCTGTGTGACAGACTCTAGGTTCATCCACATCAGAAAGTACTGACTCTTAACCATGAGACCTCCGGGGAAGTCCCACCCCTTTTTTCTCTTTTGCAAATTCTCTGTAAGAGTAGTTACTTAGTGCCGTTGAAAGGATGAAATGGGGTGACATTTGGCAAGAGGACAGCACAGTGCTTAGCATCCAATCAGTACTCAGCAAACCTTACCTATTAATATTATCAGCCACTCAAAGAACATGGGCTGAAGGTCTGCCCTGTAATGTGAGTAAGATGAGATTCCTGATTTTGTGCTGGTAAAGCCGAGGCAGAGAGGCAAAGGTTGGAGAAGCCAAGATCAGATGGTTTATGCTGCAGTAACACATGATTCCATGGTCCCAGAGGCCTCATGCATCACAGTCAAGTTCATTTCTCTCTCACGCTTCATGTATGTCATGAGTCAGTTCCACTTTCCTTTACTCCAGTGCCAGGTTGGCAGCGCGGTTTCTGGATGGGGCATTGCCATCCTTTGCAGCAAAGGGAAAAGAGAGCATGGTGAACCATACTTAGCCTTGGAAGCTTCTGTTCCTCACTGACTCATGAGTCCCACTTCACAGCCCAGGGCAAGTCACATGGTCAAGCCTGAGTGAGGCCAGTGAGTCAGGGAAGTAGTTTCCTTCTCCAGAGAGGAGGAGGGAATATCTGTGAACAACAGGACAGTGGAGCCCGGGCCAGCGAGCAGATAATTACAGGCTGGGAGAAGTAGCATATACTTCTACACAGCTAGCAAGGGAAAGGGACTGACTCTGCCTGGAGGGCAAGGAAAACTTCCTGGAGGAGGTGACCTATGAGCTGGATCTTGAAGAATGTGCAAGAGTTCACCTGGCAGAGAAAACAGGAAACATTTGGCGGAGTGGAAAGGCAAATGACAAGGCATGGGATTGTGGAAAATCCTGCTGTGTGTGCGGTGGGGGAGGGGGAGGGGTTGCTAACTGCCTAGATGAACTGGGCAGGGGACAGGGATGCTCTTTGACCATCCCGATAGAGAATTGGAACTTTTCTCCAAGGGTGTTAGAGAGGTACTGAACAGGGAGATAACGATTCTGGAGTTTTGTTTTGTTTTGGGGGCTGTGCTGTGTGGCATCCGGGATCTTACTTCCCTATCCAGGGATTGAATATGTGCCCCCTGCAGTGGAAGCGTAGAGCCATAACCACTGCATTACCAAGAAAGTCCTGGAGATACGATTTTGAACCTTCGTGTGGCTGGGTGGAAGGATGCCTTCAGCCTAAGCGCAGAGAAGCAGCCAAGAAAAAGCTGCCCTAAATCAGGGAGAACACTGCCTCCCCCTGCCAAACACACACACAAGAGGCAAGGTTTTCTGTACTGGAGCCCAGCTAGGAACGATCTCTCCGAGACTCCGTTCCTGCTGCCAGAGAGGGCACACTTGCTGGCGAATGCTACCAGGGCGCAGTAGGGACCGCGGTCCGGCCCGGCTGAGCCCCGCGGACCTGCTTGACCCCGCGCCACCCCCCACCTCCCCGGCCCCCGCGCTGGGCGAGAGGCCCCTCACGGCTTCTGGAGGCCTGGCCTGGCGGATATTTGTCTGTGATACGATTGTAATTTGGGCGCCTTTTGGCCGCAGTAAATTGTCCTGTTTGCACAGCGCCAGGCTGAAATAGCCCGGCGCGCGCGCCCCAGGAAATGAGCTCAGGGCCGGGCGCCGCGGGGAGCGCGCTGCAGCCGCCCCGGCGCTCCCTGCGCCCCCGCCAGGGCCCCGCGTGCGGGCGGAGCGGCTATTTTTTCATTTGACCGACTTAAACGGGTAATTTGAATTATGATCATGAAAAAGTGCCTCGAGGCTCTGTCTGCCACCGACAGCTCAGAGCAAAGTGGGAGACTCTGCAAACGGAGACTTGGGGTGGTGGGGGCGGCTACAAATCTTCTTTTGGGGGAGGAAAGTGGGATGGAGGAAGAAGGGCCGGGAAACAAGTCTTGGTCTGAGATGGGTTCTTCAACTACCTCCCATGAGGCAAGAAAGAAAGCCAAAACCCAAAGTGACAAATTACAATTTTTCCAAAAATGACTTCTTAATAGGACTCTACATCCATGGAAGAGGGCAATGGAAGTACTGTTACATCTGCCGTCCCCACCCCTATATGCACCACAGCAGCTATTAAAACTAAATAAAATATTAGTTTATTTAATATTTACTTATTTGGCTGCACTGGTCTTAGCTGCACATGCGGGATCTTTGGTTGCAGCCAAAGAACTCTTAGTTGCCTTCTTTGAGATCTAGTTCCCTGACCAGGGATGAAATCAGGGCCCTCTGCATCGAGAGCACCGAGTCTTAGCCACCAGGGAAGTCCCTCAACAGCTACTGTAATGTCTCTAGCTTGGGGCGAATCTTCACCCCTACATATACACTTGTCAGCTTTGGAATAATCATGGCATGTATACAATCCTATGCTCCTTTCCCCACCTGTTTTTCATTTCTAAACACTGTTTCTTGTGGTTACACAATTTTCCAGTGTACCATCCTTACTGGTAGCAGAATATTTCATTGGATGGATGCGACATAATTTATAGCACCATCCCCCTATGTTGGCGCCAATTTTCTCTATCATAAATAACGTCACAGTAAATGTCTCTGTAGATACAGAATTGTTCTCGCTTCCTGGTGAATTATTTCCTTAGGCTTAATTCCCAGGAGGAAGATTATTGGGCCAAAGGCGATGAACATTTTTATGTCACTTGATGTTATTGCCAAATTGATTTCCAAAAGGGTTGTGTCTGATGATTTACAAGTTCAAAAGGAGGAGCTCACCAAAGGTGTACACTGTGTTTCCTTAGCCACATACAAAGGACATGACCTGGGGGGTCAGGAAGCAGGTCCCTAGGGGCAGCTGCAGGTGGGGGTGGGGTAGAAGTACAGGTAAGGAGTGAGGGGTAGGAGAGCCTCACCCGCGTGTCGGTAATTTCAGGAAGGGCAGGCTTCCTGGACTGTGGACCTTCTCTGGATTTTGTTCCTCTGTCGGTTGCTCAGAGCCGTCACTCCCAAGCCCGCACCTCGGTGTCCATCCTCAGAGTTCTTCCTGCCAGGGCCATCTGGGAACTGGCCCAGTCTTGGCCCTGAATCAGCATAACTGGCTGAGCCAGCTTTATCATGAGATGGGAGCTGTTTGCACCTTTGGCTCCTTGGCATCTTTGTTTTCTGTGCTGCAGAGCTAACGCCACTGTGACAGTCTGGGGTGGGAGGGGGTGCACAGCGGGAGTTTTTAGGGGAAACCTCCTATCTCACGGTCCATCCAGGTCCTTGCTGGGTTCAGTGATGGTGGAATCTTCTGTGTTTACAAAGACGAAGAGAGGAAGACAAAACATGTTGTCTCCACCCCAACTCTCCGATTTACTGAAGTCATTTCTCCCACAGTCGCTTTTGGTGTGACCCCACCTGACATCCTTGCACTGTTTAGTTACATTCCTGGCAACACTGTGAGAAGAAAGTACTTGTAGGGGCCAGTTCGACAAAGGGAAGACAGACTTGATTTCGTCTCTGTAGTAACCCATGTATTCTTGGGACAAGCCACTCAGAGAACGCGGGTCCCAACTTTTATGACAAGACCAAGACCAAATTCTGGATGGATCAGCCACATCGTTACTGTCCTTAAAACCCTAAAGTCCTTGACAAAGTATTGTTTATGCTCCCACGTCTTCCTCCCATGACTGCACCATGGAGAAGTGGACAAAAGGTGGTCCTGGCAAGAGGAAGGGATCCTGAGGTGACAGTGAGGCAGAGGCTTGGAAGTGACACAGATCTGAACACCTGACGGAGGAGGGAGAGGGCAGGACAGGGAGTCGGAAAACTCCCGGGATACACTGTTACCTGCCAGGGAGAGCCCGGATCCAGGTAACGCTGTGCTTTGCTCTGACCCTGCGGGTCCACAGCTCCTGTCTTCAGGGCCTGCTTCCTGAAGGACCACTGGAAAGTCACCACGTTATCCCAGAGGGTGTCACACTCAGAATTACATTTCTTCATCCCAGGATGCCAAGACCAGCTGTGCCTCTGATCCCCATCTCCTCAGGTGAAGTTCATGCTCATGGGCTGCCCTGCCTGAGAGGACAGAGGGAAACCATTATTACTCCAGCTGCCTGGAGATCACGGTGCTGGTACCTCATGGGGTCCCACCACGGCTCCTTCCCTGACGATCCTCAGCAAAGCAGAAGCTCACAGACAGGTGGACTCTGTAGACTGGCAATGGGCTCATCCTTAGTCCCTGCTGGGTGAAACTGGGTGTAAATAGGGGGCCTGGGTGCTCACTCTTAGGCCAGTCCTTTCCTGCTGTGGGCTGTTTTCCCACAAGCACCGCCTGTTAGCAGGCATCCCTTCCCCTCCATCTTGCTCAGCTGTTTTCAGTCCCTTCAGCTAAAGTCCCTAATCTGGAACACTGTCCCCGTGCCTCCAGTTCTCACAGTCTAACTCATTTTGTACTCTGTGATGGCACCACCCGAGAGGACTCAACATCCCTCCCGCAAATGTCTGAAAGGCCCGGGGACACCCAGCTTCACTTCATCACCTTGTTCGCGGGCTGGTGCACCATCTGTCTCCCTGGGCCATCAGGACCCCTGGGGCGCTGCCCGTGTCTTACGCATCACTTGAACATGGTGCTCCCCAGCCCAGGGCCTGCCTCTTGGAGCATGCACAAAAATGCACATCCATCCATTTCAATTGTGTCCATCTCCTTCTGAACCTGACCTGGGTCTTGGTTGCAAGTGATAGAAACTGATACTGGCTAAGAAGCAGCAAAGGAGTTGATAGGAAGATTATTAGTGAGCACGGGAGGCTCAGGAAGGCTGGATACCAGGAGAGAATGGGCAAGGGAGGCCAGAGGAAACAAGCCAGCATCATACCTCAGGAACTGGGGTAGAAGGGTACTGCCCGGGTACCACCCCTACTGGCCACTCCTGTCACCAATGTGGAAATCACTGCCAAGTGTGAATTCTGGGCAAGATGGCGGGTCAGAGGGGGTTGGACTGGCTAAACCTGGGTCACATGTTCAACCCCCGACAGAAGTAGGGGATGTGGCCTCCTCAGCTTCTGGGGTGGGATCCCCGATTCACCCTACCAGGCCTACTCCATAGGAGACTCCACCCACCAATGTGGGATGCTGAGCAGCATGCCAAATGATAAGTGTCTAAGTCACAAGAGCTTCCCTTGTGGCTCAGCTGGTAAAGAATCTGCCTGCAATGTGGGAGACTTGGGTTTGATCCCCTGGGTTGGGAAGATCCCCTGGAGAAGGGAAAGGCTACTCAGTCCAGTGTTCTGGCCTGGAGAATTCCATGGACTGTGGGAGACTTGGGTTTGATCCTCTGGGTTGGGAAGTTCCCCTGGAGAAAGGAAAGGCTACCCAGTCCAGTGTTCTGGCCTGGAGAATTCCATGGACTGTATAGTCCTTGGGGTCACACAGAATCAGACACGACTGAGTAACTTTCACTTCAAGTTACTGAGAATCTGCCAAGTGTTACTCTGGTGCTAGAATATGGACAGGAGGAAGCCAGGCACCAGCCAGGCAGGGAGGCTGGTGGGAAAGCAGTCCCAGATCTGTTAGTCATTTATGGGCACCCACTCCATGCCAGGGACTATCCACGGGCTTTTTCAGACATCATCCCACTTAATCTGCACTATGGTCAGAGCTCAACTAAAGGGGCTAAGGGTCAAGGGAGAAGTAGGTTGGCCAAGTTGTTACGACAGCATCACAGAGACGCTATCGTCTAGCTGGGTCTAAGATACAGTAGGTAGACTCAAGGCAGAGAGAAGAAAAGGAAGGGCATTCAAGGCAGAAGGAACAGCATGTGTTAAAGCACGGAGGCACAACAAAGTCAGAGCATGCTCAGGTCATCATGGCTGCCTGGTGTGGTAGGAACAAAGGGCACGCAGGTGGGCTGGGGGCTGTGTCAGAGATGAGGAAGCCTTGAATGATATGGCAATAAAAATAGCTACTCTTTCTCAAAAACTTAGTAAATGACGATCTTTATACAAGACCCTTTTTATTTATTGGTTTTTCCCTGGTGGCTTAGACAGTAAAGAATCTGCCTGCGTGCGGAAAACACAAGTTTGATCCCTGGGTTGGGAAGATCTCCTGGAAAAGAGAATGGCTACCCACTCCAGTATTCTTGCCTGGAGAATTCTATGGACAGAGAAGCCTGGCAGGCTACAGTCCATGGGGTCACAAAGAGTCAGGCACAACTGAGTGACTCACACTTTCACATTTTCACTTCATATTTATTATCTCCTTGAATCATCATGTTTGCTTGAGGAAACTAAGGATCAGAGAAGTTAAGTGATTTGCTCAAGATCACACAGCTAGGAAACTGGTAGAACCAGGCCTTGAACCAGAGCCCATGCATCCACCACCGAAGCTGCCAGAAGTAGCACGCATGTCCTGCCAGGGATTATCTTCCACAAAGACTTGTGGCATTCCCCGTCTACTCCGTCTTCCCATCCCATGGATAGTGACCTCCATAGTTCATTGGTTGTGGCTTGTCTTACCCTTTGCTCTCTCAGGTCACATCAAGGAGGCTCCAGCAGAATTCACTCCTTTGCATCATGGTATTAAAAAGTCACTTTCCTATTACTACTCCTTAGTTCTGTATTCAAGGAAGAGGAACTGCCCACAGAATCTTTTGTGGGGAGGGGGGATTCTTGAAAGGAGAAAATATAGCCTCCTGCTTTGGTTGGGTCCTTTCAAGGTACTTCCAGACAGAGGGACAGATGCAGAGAGCATCTATCATGCTGGTTTTGTGCTAACTCAGCCACCTCATTTAATAGCATCATGACCGTAGGCAAGTGGACTTAACCTTTGTGCCCCAATTTCCTCATTTATAGAACAGAATATGAAACAGACTCAGTACAATTTAATGCACATCCAGTGTTGTTACCTCTGTGCAGAGCACGGCCAGAGCTATGACAGCAAATCTGTAAGGGCCAGAAGAAGAACAGGTCTGCCCTGGTTGAGGAATCAGGAAAATTTATTCGATAAAGTAGAATTTGGGCCCAGCTTTCAGGAACATGTAGGACTGTAAAATTCTGATGGGGAAACATCAGTTCAGGTGGAAGAAAAGCAGATGTCAAGGGCTGGAGGTAAGAGAGGGGAGAGCCCTTTTGCACCGCAAAATAAGTCCTGATCATCTGAAAGCCTCTAAATCTCTTTCTTCCCAATGCTTCCTGACAGCTGTGTGTTTGAATGTAGAAAGATCAGAGAAGTTTCTTTCATTGACAGGCTGGTCTTATGAGTTGGGTGAGGGTAGCGGCCCCTCCATCCTGAGGCTTTCTCACCCAGGCTGACATCTGCATGAGACTTCACAGTACTGTATAAAGACACTAATGTCCAGTCCTGCTCTGGAAAAGTCCAGACTGAGGACTGAAGGGAGGAAGCCATTTCCTAGGGGAGCCATGGATCTAAGTCTCCACTCTTCTGCTCACTGTTTGTGTGAACTTAAACAAGTGGCTTCATAGCTCTGGTTTCCGTGTCTATAAAATGGGGTTGGTAAGAATTGTGCCCAGTATCCATTCTCCAGCATCCCAGTGTGCCCTCACACTCTGTATTGTCTTGAGGAGTAGGAGACCCAGGTGCCTGCCCTTTGGGAACTTCCTCTTTCTGCCTCCCACCCCATAGAGCCAAGGGGCCTCTACAGCTCAACCGGGCTCTTGAATGGGAGCCCAGGGATGGGGGAGGCAACCAGAGATTTTTGGTTCTTCTAGGGCACTCAGGAGAATGTCATGAGCAATTCCAGGTCCTGAGGCCCATGGCACTCACTGGGGCTGACTACTCAGAGCCTCTTCTCTAACTTCCCTCTCCATTCTATGAACTCCCTTTTGCCCTTCCAATAAGTTTCTAGTTTGCTTAAGTTCACTGGATCCCAGGTCAATGACTTTCAGTCAAACAGTCCTCCTAACACAGCACTTTTCTCCAACTCACAGATTTTTCCTAGAGATTAAAGATGAACACACATGGCTGGCACATCACAAGGGGACCATAGATGGTTGTTGTCACCATGCTATTCTCAGTTAATCTCCATAATAACCCATTCATGAGGCAGGGGAGTATACCCATTAGACAGATGAAGAAACAGAGGCTCAAAAGATGAAGTGGCTATCCTGAGTTTCCTCCCTAAAAGGCAGAGCAGGGACTTAATGCCAGAGTGTCTGATTGCAATGTCTCTATGCCATACACTGTCCTGCCCCGGGCTCCTTCTGTGCTGGAATACCTCACGAAAGTATCGATATTACCCATCAACTGAAACTACATTGCTTTCCAGAATGCCTACTGCAGCTCAGGTACTGGCCGTGCAGAGCTTGGCAAGCTCCTAGAACATCGCTCTGGGGTGGGGGGGCGGCGGCCAAGCCCTCCACGTGAGTGTCCTGCAGCCCGGGGCTTGTCCCTGCTGTCTCAGGTAAAACTTTAGAAACCTCAACCCTTAATTACCGCCTGGCACAGGGCACCCAGTGGTTTCCGGGTGGCTTGTATTGACTCGCGCAGTCTTCATTGGACATGGGTCTGGGCTAAATTTAAACCCTGTCACAGACAATTTAACAGTTTTCTGTGGGGGGTATATTTAATGGTAAACCATAATTACCGATACAACTGATACCTTAATTCCCAAAACAATCTGTGGAGGTGTGTGGAATTCAAATCAGTCCAATTAGAATTTCATCTTCTCATAATAAAATACAGCATAATTGCTAATTGCCCCCTGGCTCACCATATTTTAAGGCAGAAATTTGGGGTTGTTTTTTAATATGGCTTTTATTTTAAAGTGTTTGTTTTCAATTTTGGACCATTGCCCATGAGAGGAAAAAGATCCAGGTCGCTGTACTCGGGACTTCTGTGGGGCCTCAGGGCTTATTCCTCTGGCAAGAGCAAGAGGCCTAGGAGAGAGCCAAGTACATACAGGGCTCCACAGATATCAGAGGTCCAGGTCTTAGCAAGGCTGAGGGAAGCTCTGTTAATATAAGTCACTTGAGTTTTAGGGCACTTTTGAGTTGACAAAGCAAACTGATGAGCACTAGAGTCAGACATGCAGAGGTTCAAAGCCAGACCATAGGATGTGGGGCAAGTTATTTACCCTCTGAGTGACTCAGTTTCAAGATCTGTAAAATGGGTTAATTGACCTTCCTTAGGGAGTTGTTGTGAAGACTGACATGGCATCTGACACATAGTAAACCTTCCAGAACTGGTTATTATTAGTTATTAATAACTAGCTGTATTATTATAAATTCATTCATTTGTCCACTCAACACATACATGCTGAGCTCTGTAGGTGCCAGGCATGGTTTAGGTGCTGATATAGGATATAACGGGTCTTCTCAGGTGGTGCAGTGGTAAAGAATCCACCTGCCTATGCTGGAGATGCAAGAGACTTGGGTTCGATCCCTAGAACAGGAAGATTCCCCTGGAATAGGAAATGGCAACCTGCTCCACTATTCTTGCCTGTAAAAGTCCATGGACAGAGGAGCCTGGCAGGCTACAGTTCATGGAGTTGCAGAGAGTCAGACACAACTTAGCACACAAACACAAACACACAGGATATAACAGTGAAAGTACCAGGTGAAACTGCTGCCCTTGTGTAACTTCCATTTTAGTGAGAAGACAGCTGGTGGGGAGCAAATAAAGATAACATAATCTGACCCCTGCAAGAATGATGACTTGGGTTCACACAGTGTAGTCAGGGAAAACCTCACTGAGGAGGTGGTATCTGGGGTTATCAACCCTCCCTAGAAAGCTGAGTTTACAGATTAGGAAACGGAGGCTTAGAGGTGAAACCCTGGGTGGCTTGGACATCCCCCCAAGTTTGGGAAAGATGAGATAGGAGGAGCAATTTCTTAGTGAAAAAGAATTAGGTAGTCAGACTGCAAAGGCCACGGAGAGGTGGCAAGGACCCGAGGTGCTAAAATCTCAGCTGGAAGGTGTCCTCAGGATCACCTGGAGGTCTCTGAGGAGGAAAAAGTGCTCAGGCAGTGGAATCTGAAAGACCTGGCTTCAGATCCTGGCCCTCACTGCCCAGCTAGCTGCATGGCCTGTGACCACTGCTTCATCTCTGCCAGGCAGTGTCCACTCCCCTATAAACTGAGAACACGAAGGCTGTGTCACAAGGTCACTGCAAGGGCTTGTGTGGGATCACGCATTCGAGAGCATGGTACATACTGGACACTTAAGAAGTTCCAAGTCTGTCCCTGTGTTTTTTTAAAAAGTGTTTATTTACTTCTTGCTGAGCTGGGTTTGTGTTGCTGCTCGTGGGCTTTCTCTAGTTGCAGCGAGTGCGGCTACTCTTCGTTGCCGTGCGTGGGATTCTCATTGCTGTGGCTTCTCTGGTTATGGAGTGCAGGCTCTAGAACGCAGCTCCAGTAGTTGCGGCACCCAGGCTTTAGTTGCCCATGTCATGTGGAATCTTCCTGGACCTGGCATCGAACCCGTGTCTCCTGCATTGGCAGGTGGATTCTTATCCACTATACCACCAGGAAAGTCCCCGTCCCCCTACTTTTAAAAACTTAGGCCCAGAGAAGGGAAGTGACTTGCTCAAGATCACACAGCAAGTTGTGGCAGAGAGTAGGCAGGTTTTAGCCTGGTGTTCTTCTCACCTTTCCTGACAGCCTGGAGGCAGCTTCTCAGTGGCCCAGGAGAGGGTCTTTATAGGGCAATTGCTGACAGGCAGAAGGTCAGAGAGAGTTTCAAGGATGAGAGAATGAGGATTTAGCCAAGAGGCAACCCAATCTGACATGTATCAGAGTTGGTACAAAATAAGCCACCCTGATTTTGAATTCGGGCATTTGCTGGGTGTGTCAGAGACACCGAGGAGGTGCAGCGCCGTCTTCCGGGTTTGGAGGAGGTTGGAGGGTGTGGGGGGACTGGTCTGGAATGGAGACATAATGCTCCAGGACGACCCCCTTCTGCTGAGAAGCCTTCTGGCATTCCCAGACGGGCTTTCCCCTCCTCAAATGACAAATCCACCTCCCAGCTGAGACGCAAGGGGCTTCCAAGATTAAAAACCTGGTCACCCACTGGTTGTGGGGCAAATGGCTCCTATTATGAGAGGGCTCCAGGGGCCTGGGAACCCAGCAGGGTTTGGGCAGGCGCCTGCTGACACCATCTTATTCAGGGCCAGGGCCATTCACTGCCCACATGGAGGAGGGGGCCTGGGGGATCCACCTAGCTCCCTGTACCTTGGCAGTAATTACCACTCGGGCTGGCCACTGCCAAGACCACCCCATGGATGGGAATCTGGGTCCAGGCGGAATAGGGCTTGGCCTACTGCTTGGGGGCTCCCCTTCCCACAGCTGGGGCCTGGGAGAGGGGGGTGGGGGGACCAATTCAGACTTCCAGCAGTCCATGGGAGAAGCAGTGAGATTGAAGGACAGGGTCCCTAGAGACAGGGGCTGAGAGGCTGGGAAGACTCTTGGGGTTTCAGACACAATTTTAGCCAAGGGACCCTCTCACCTCATGCTCCCATGGCCTCAGAGGCTTTTATGAATATAATTTTTAGACTCCCAGGTGCCCTCCTAACTTCTGTAATGGCAGGTGTAAATGACACACTGAACAAGCACAATTCTAGTATCATCAAAACACGACTTGATTTTTGTCCCTCATTTTCCTTTCAATTTTCTCTCATGAGAGAATCTCCCTTCTTTCTGAATGAAAAGCCCACAGGCCCATGGTTTTTCTGTCCACTCTTAGGTAAGAGAGAATTTTAAGGTCACTTTAAGTCACAAACATAATCTCAGTTCACATGCTGGAATTTCTGGGTTCTGTGCAATATTACTGTAGCAGGAATGGCCCCTTGGAGTAATGTTAACTAAAATAAGACAGTGTCTACATTTGTCTTCTGACACATTCTCACATACTCACTCATTCTGCAAACTCTGATCCAGGGTCCATATGTGGTTGGCACTGGCTGGGAATGCTGGAATTCTGGAATTTCTGGAATGCTCCAGAAACACAGAAGACAGCCTCAACTGGCTGTTCAAAGACCTGTGCTCAGTCACGCATCTCACAATGACCAGAAGTTCAAAAACACCCAGAGTAAGGGAACCCCAATTCTATCCGTTGAGGCAACAATCAGGAAGCATAGCGCCCTGTAGTTTAGAGAATACTTCAAAAGACCACATCTCTTTTAACTTTTGGCACTACCCATTTTACTGATGGGAAAACTGAGCCTCAGAGAGATTAACTATCTGCATAATAACACTCTGTTCATAGATCGCAAAGTTTAAACTTGAACCAAAGTCTTCTAGCCCCAATTTTGGATCTTCTCTGCCTCACCACCAGCCTCTGGAATATTTAGGGCCATGATCTGACTCTCTCTTTTGTTACCTGTGTGGGAGAAGAGCAAGACAGCGCATTGCAGTCTGAGAACTAACCGAGGAAGAAGGGAAGGTGGGCTAAATCCTTCTCCACCATCAGCAGAAAGCAAGCAGGGCTGAGACTGTCACTGTGACCAGGGAAGCCAGAAGGTGAAACTCTGAGAATCCACGTAAGCCCTTCAGTGCCATGATAGTATTGGTGAAAGGAAGAATGTAGGGAAAAATTAAGATTTGGAATTGTTCAAAAGAGTGAAAACTGTTTGGAGGTTGAAACGGACAGTGGCTGTGGGAGCTCTTGGCTCACATTCAGTCTCCCAGACCCTCCATCTTTAGGAGAGGTTTTCTCTTCCTAAGAGTTCAGAGAGAAGTCCCAGAATAGATCCTCATTGGCTCTGGCGGGTCATGTGTCCCTCCCTACACCAGCCACTATGGCTGGGGGATTCTGTGACCTGATTGGCCAAGCCTGGTCACGTGATTGGTCTGTGGCATGGCAAAGCAGGGTCAGCTTCCTTTAAACTCCCTGTAAGGGAGGGAAAAGGCTATTACCAGAAAGGGGAAAGAAGAAATAGGAAATTCGATAGGAAAGAGGGCTCTGTATGACAGATCATGGATTTCTACTTTATAAAGTGACAGTAGGAGCTAATAGATGCTTTGACCCAGGGAAAAGACATTATCAGCAGGGAGGTGAGTCCCTCCTGATTATAAATCATGAGTAGCAGCAGTGAAATTGTTGCTACTCATGACTTAGAATCATCAGGTGTCAGTTAAACATACATAGTATCTATTAATGTAAACCACTTAGTAATATGGCATAATGGCTAAGAGAATAAAACCTGGTTTTGTCACTTACCAATGACTTTGAGGAAGTTTCTTAACTTCTCTATGCCTCAGTTTCTCATCAGCAAAATGGGTATAATAACAATAGCTCTTCCTAGGTTTGTTGTGCAGATTAAATGGATTGATACATGAAGGAGGGAGTGTTTCTGTGGTTCCCAGGAGCCAGGACACCTCAGAAAGTTCTGGAGAAGCCTCTGGCTCTGGCGGCACAGACCTGCCCAGACTGGCCTGGCAGCAGTAGCCAGCCTGAGCAGCGACCCACTTGCACACTGCCCTCCTCAGCCTCTCTCGGCTGACAAACAGGAAGGTGGCAGGGCTGCCCGGTTGCCCGTGCCGCCCCCACAGCCCTGTGTCTGGCCCCAGCCCTCGCCTCTACTCGAGGCTGCGGTGAACTTGGATGGTGCTACTCTCGCCACAAACCACAGTCCATCACAAATTGCCCTGTGGTGAGTTGCAAGCACATTTATAATTGATGGAATCAGGGGGTGAGAGCTCATTGCTGAGTTGTTTAGTAAACAAAACCCTGGGCCCTTGGGTGGGGAGTAGGGATGCTTGAGAGAAAAGGACAGGACAAAAAAAGAGGGAACCAGCTCCCTCCGAGAATGTTTGAAAGGCTCCACCTGTCAGCTTTTGTTTTTGTTATCAAACTTATTTGAAAATGTTCAGTCCTAAAGAAAAGTTGCAAGAATGTTGTAAAATGTCCAAACGCCTGTCACCTAAATTCTCCCATTCTTAGCATTTTGCCATATTTGTTTCCGTTCTTTCTTGCTGTGCATACATATATCTAATATAATAAAATACACTGGTATTCTTCTTAGTCTTTTATTTTGCTAAACCATTTAAGAGTAAGTTGCAGAGATCATGATCTGCCCCCTCCTCAAATACTCCAAGGACATTTTCCTACATCCCTACAGGAAAATACTCAATCTCGAGAAGTTGAATATCAACACAATACTATGATCTAATTTCCCGTCCATTTTCTAATTCCACTGATTGTTCAATACCATCCTTTATAGCAACTCTTTGTTTCAATCCAACTGAACAAACTCTTCAATAGTCAAAGACCCAGGAAACAGATCCTTTTGCCCCTTGCCTCACGGCTGCCCAGGACCGGCAGTCATATAGGAGGAATAAAGCTATGATCAGAAAACAAGGCCAAGCTTAGGAGGGCAAATGGGGCCAGATGTAAGATCTGGCTAAGCTTGGGCAGCCTTGAAAGCTTCTTCCAGGGGATCCCGGAGGATCAAGTCCAGGTGCATTGGGGGAGGAGAATACTGGTTCTCAAAAGTACTGGGAGCCTAAGGGAGACAGGAGGCTCTCATGCCTCCTGTGACAGCACCAATCCTTGGCTCCAGGTGGGTGTGGGGGAGGGGAGCTGTGTTAGGGAGATGGGGAGACAACCAATATTTAGGCACAGGAGCTGGCAGGAGATGGGCAGCCTTGTCATCTGAATGCTAAGCAGCTAGTTTATACATTCCTTCAACAAGTGTTTATTGCACCCTCGCTTTGTGCCGAGAACTATTCTAGATGCTGGGAATAAAACTTGGATTGAGCCCCAGCTCCAGCCCCTGTTTATGTTCTATTGAAAGATGTGACAGTTTGGGAGTTTAAAAAAATATTTATTTATTTGGCTGCACTGGTCTTAGTTGTGGTGCATGGGATCTTTATTGTGGCATCCAGGATCTAGTTCCCTGACCAGGGATCAAATCCAGGCCCCTGCACTGGAAGCTTGGAGTCTTAGCCAGTGGACCACCAGGGAAGTTCCTGGGGGATGTGATAGTTTGGACTGCAGTTATGGAAAGAGTCACTCCCCTCCCGCCCACCCCCACCC
>SJXQ01002131.1:272188-290022 GCA_006408695.1 Aepyceros melampus | reverse complement strand
GGCTTGCTCCTTGGAAGAAAAGCTATGACCAACCTAGACAGCGTATTAAAAAGCAGACATCACTTTGCCAACAAATGTCCGTAGAGTCAAAGCTATGGTTTTTCCAGTAGTCATGTATGGATGTGAGAGGTGGACCATAAAGAAGGCTGAGTGCCAAAGAATTGATGCTTTCTAACTGTGGCGCTAGAGAATACTCTTGAGAGTCCCTTAGACAGCAAGGAGATCAAACCAGTTAATCCTAAAGGAAATCAATCCTGACTATTCATTGGAAGGACTGATGCTGAAGCTGAAGCCCCAATACTTTGGCCATCTAATGCAAAGAGCTAACTCATTGGAAAAGATGCTGGGAAAGACTGAGGGCAGAAGGAGAAGGGGGTGACGGAGGATGAGATGGTTGGATGGCTTCATCAAAACAGTGGACATGAGTTTGAGCAAGCTCTGGGAGACAGTGAAGGATAGGGAAGCCTGGTGTGCTGCAGTCCATGGAGTTGCAGAGTCAGACATGACTAAGCAACTGAACAACAGCAGCACTGTGAGCATCCTTAAATATGCTGTGACATTTAACCTGGCTTTTAAGCTCCTGCCATTTGCCGCCATAGAAAGGCTAAGTCCCACTGGTCCAAGGACAATGAAGAATTACTTGAATCTGCACTGGAGCTACAACCTGGAGCTGTGCTGCCCAGCAGCTCCACAAACTCAACGAATAAGAAAAAGAAATGCTGTTGTTTTAAGCCCCTGAGTACTGGGGTGGTTTGTTACACAGCATTGCTTCAGTAATAGCTGACTAAGATGGACAGCAACAACAGAAACCCGCCAACAGGTAAATGCACTGTGTCAGGGGGTGATAGAGACAAGAAGAAAAGGAAAGCTGGAGAAGAGGAAAAGGGCCGTGGGTACCGCGGAGCTAGGGCAGCCAGGGAAGGCTCTTTGATAAGGGGACTGGGGGAAGGAAGTGGGGATGAGTCATGTGGCTTTATCTAGGGGAGGGAATTTCAGTCATAGGAAATGGCAAGTGCATAGGTTCGAGGCAGGAATGAGCTTCCTGGAGGAGCAAGTCTGAGGCTGGAGGAGCAGGAGGCAACGGAAGGGCAGAGAGGGGGTGACGCAAGATGGCTCAGGAAGGGTGCTGGGGCCAGACCCTGTGGGAAGGATGTGGACTTTTATTCTCATCATCTAGTATAACTCATAAGCTGTCTGATAAGAGCTTGAGAACATGTGCAAAGGCAGAGGGGTTGGGAAAGTCACTGGCTGAGCCCCCTGCTTTGAGACCTGCAAGGGAAGGACCGTTGAAGGCCACAATCCAGCCAGTGTCCGGGGGCCTTTTCCCAGCTTCATCTTCCTGATTTTCTGTGAGGCTCTCCCTACCCTTTGCCTCAGTGACCCTTCTCTACGCTTACTCCCCTCCGACGTCTCCAACACCCCCAGTGCCTTCTCTGCTCCCCCAGCCCTTCAATGGGCCTTCCAGACACCCATCCCTCCACTTCCTGCTCCCCTCAGTCAGCTCTCAAGGTGGGAATGACTCCCAACTCTCCAGCCCCATCTTCTCTCTGGGACCCTGGGCATTCCGTCATGAGCTCCCTACTTAGCTGTGTCCCCCAGGGCAGCCTCACACTCCACACTTGGCCTAAACTGAGGCCATCCCCAGGGGAGAGGCTCTCAGAGACTGTCTGAGACCTAGGAGATCGGTAGATCCCCTCCCCACCCCCGGAGTCCATTCAAGTTCACAGCTCAGCACCCCAGTTCCATTTTGATAAAATGCCAGTTTCAAAATGTCACTCCTTAGCCCCTACCTTGGGTGGCTGCTCTCTCCTGGAGATGGAGAAACCCTCCTGGGACCAGCACTGAATAGCCTCTCCAGCTGGGTCTCAGGTCACCTTCGTTCCCTGGGTAGACCCTCCCCTCCAGCCTAATGGGGCCATGACATCCAGCACATTTTCACCTCTGTTTTCGCCTTGCCTTGAGGGCAACAGCTATTTACTGAGGGCCTACTGCGTGCAAGGCACTGTCCAGGGTGCTGAGGAGCAGAGGGGTACCCAGCATAATCACCTCCTTCTTCTTAGAGCCTACAGCCCCTGGAGCCCCCCAGGGGGACCCACCACCCTCCCCGATCTTTTCCTTTCTACCCCTCCCTCCAGGTGGGGCCACTCAGAGCCTCAGTGACCAAGTGGCTTCTCCTGCCACTTGGCTGCTTGGCACTTAAGCATATCTTGCCTTGAGTCTGATTGTTCCTTTAGATGAAAATTTCCTTTTTAATTGTAAAAGTAATGCATGTTTTTACTTTGTTTCAAAGTTTTTAGTTACTGATTCAATTTCCTTAATTGATATTAGGCTATTCAGATGTTATTCTTTGAGTTAATTTTTATAATTTATCTTTAATATCATTCAGCTTAATTAGGTTGTCAAGTTTGTTGGCAAAATAAGTAAATAATGCATACTCATCATGGAAAAGTGGAAAATACAGAAAAGATAGAAGAAAAAAATCTTATTATGTAAGAATAGTTAAAGCTTCCCTTTAAAACAGACATTGACTTCCCTGGCATTCTGGTGGTTAAGATCCAGGCTCCTAATGCAGGGTGCACGGGTTTGATCCTTGGTCAGGGAACTAAGATCCCACATGCCACATGGTGTGGTTAAAAAAATTCAGATTATCTGGCACAAAAAAGAAGTCTTTAACAGTTGCCTTTCCACACCCCTTCTTAACAAAGAGAAGGGCAGCCTCGATTTCCCCAGTGGGAAACGGAGCCGGCACTTGGGTTGTTGTTCAGTTGCTCAGTTGTATCTGACTCTGCGACCCCATGGACTGCAGCACACCAGGCTTCCCTGTCCCTCACCATCTCCCAGAGTTTGCTCAGACTCATTTCCATTGAGTCGGTGATGCCATCCAACCATCTCATCCTCTGTCACTCCATTCTCCTCCTGCCCTCAATCTTTCCCAGCATCAGGGTCTTTCCGATTAGTGGGCTCTCCGCATCATGTAACCAAAGTATTGGAGCTTCAGCTTCAGCATCAGTCCTTCCAGTGAATATTCAGAGTTGATCTCCTTTAGGATCTCCTTTAGGTTTAATCCTCTGATGTCCAAGGGACTCTCAAGAGTCTTCTCCAGCACCACACCGAGTTTCTTGAGCACCTGGGACCCCACAGTAATTTGGGTGTGAGCTGTGGTGCAAACAACCAAACCAAATCCTTTTCTGGGAGCAGGAAGAGTTTTCCAAGGGTGAGAAGAGAGAAGAAAGAGAGTAAGAAAATTGAGTTCTTATTGGAAAGCAGGGAGCCCCACGGAGGGGAGACCCAGCATCCAAAAGTTCCAAGAGAGCACGTTAAAATGGACAGCAGAGCCCTGAAAAGGCACCAGGAGGTCTCGGCCCCTTCCCACTTACCTCCCCACTTGCCAATCCTCACCCTCTCTGACATGCAGTGCTTCCTGTGAGACTGGGCATGGCCCCCACGTGCTGCAGCTAAAGAGTCTGTACGCTGCAACAAAGATCTTCCATGCCACAACTAAGACCCGATGCAACCAAAGAAGGAAAGCAAGAAAGGGCATGGCCACACTTCATAGGGAGTGGCACGTGCCACAAATCCCTCTGTGAATTGCAACGTCCAGGACAAACGAGGGCTGCTCTGTCCTGCGCATGTGCAGCTGACCTGTGCCCCACCTCTCAAGGACAACAACCACATTTATTCATATTTCTTCTCTGTGTGCCCTCATGCCCAGTACTGGAGAGGGTGGGAACACCAATACATTTATTATGCACCTGCTGTGTACTAGACACCTGCCGGCGTCTCACATGGATAGCTAGAATGACCCTTGGAGCTCAGATCCACCTTCTGCACCGATGGGGAAAATCAAGGCTCACCAAGGTGACCTGACGCTCCCAGGTGGTGATGGAGCTGATGCCCAGGCCCTGAGGGATGGGGGAGAGAGGGAGTAAATGGAATGAAATGGGGTAGCGATCAGCATGAACAAGAGTGGATCCATAATGAGATTTAACCTTGACTTTGCTCAGCACTCATGGCAGTACCTCTGTCTCTCCAAGGCTCTCAGGACTCTCCAAAGAGCCTCGGATGTGCAGGGCACAGCGGGCAGACCCAGGGCCCTGGTATGGACTTGTGCCGGTGGGCCTTACTATAGGCTTCTCAGCTTTGCCAGTCTGCTCCAAGAGCCCCAGCCTGTCCCCAGGGTGCAGGACGCCACCCCCAGCCACTCTGGCCCAATTTCTTACAGGCTGCTCTGGGATGGCTTCCCAGTGCCCTATAAATAGCATCTCTCCTGGGCTCCAGACGGCCAGTTGGCAAACACTGTAATTTGCTGAAAAGTTTGGAATGTGTCTAAAAATGAAGAAGGCAAATGAGACCAGCCTGGCGTGGCTGCGACCAGCGTATCCATTTCAGAGAAGGGCTGAGACGCTCTCGTGCGCCTGGCCAACGGCTTCACGAGGGTGCCACAGGCAAGGTTTCAGGCAGAGGGGACAAGTGTGAGTCTAGGGAGTCCGTATTATCATTTCCGGCAACAGTGGCTGCCTCTTGCATTGGCCTCAGCCCTGACCTTCCTGCCCAAAGAGGGAGAGGGGCTGCCGCCACTGGGAGGGGACTGCCATGGCTTAACCTTTTCTTGGACTGTTTCTTGGACTAAGAGGGCATGGTGAGCACATAAGGATTATGAGAGCCAGAAGGAAACCCCCCAAATAATTTCATTCAACTCACCCAGCTGACAAACAAGGACGTGATTTGACAAAACGCAAATTGCAGTAGAACCAGATTTAGGCTGAGGTCTCTGGGATCCCAGTTTGGTGCCACGTCTTGGGTTCATGGCCTCCTGAGAGGGCCCACCTCTCTTAGGGATGGGGGAGGGGTGCAGGGGAAGGGTCGGTGGCTCTCTGATCACAGTGAACGTTGACAAGTCTTTTTGATGTTCTGGTCTGATCCTCACTGCACTCCGGGATGGCACAGCCACTATGCTTCTCATGGTCCCAGGGATGGAGATTCATTCTCATCCACAAACCAGAGAAAGGCCAGAGGGGAGCTCACCACTCTGCCTTCCAGCCATGATCAAGGCGTTTCCCCTCTTCAGGTAGAACTCAGCTGCCTCCGAAGCCATCTCTTATTAGCCTTTTGCTATCTTCTTGCTTCCCTGGTGGCTCAGCAGTAAAGAACCCGTCTGCCAAGGCAGGAGATGCAAGAGGTGCAGGTTCGATCCCTGGGTCAGGAAGATCCTCTGGAGAAGGGAATGGCTGCATGCTGCCGTGTTTTTGCCTGGAGACTCCCATGGACAGAGGAACGTAGCGAGCTACAGGCCGTGGAGTGCAAAGAATCACGATCTTCTGGGGTTCTGACTTTTCCCTAAAGGAAGAATCAGAGGACTGAGAGGAGTGGTAGAATGAGAAACAGGAATTCCGAGCTGGAGCCCCCGATCCGGCACGCCCTGACTATATCACCTTGGGCAAGTCACCTCCCTTCATGGAGCTTCAGGGAACCCATATGTAAAACTATAGTGACAACCAAAGCATCCACAGATGGAGGCCATGACCGTGTGCTTTACGCGCATCATTCTTTGTCCTCATATCCACTAAACACAGTGTATATTCTTATCCCATTTTACAGAGGAAATTGAGGCAGAGATACAACAATATACAACCAAGTATATTATTCAAGACCACATCTTTTAAGTTCAAAACCCACTGCACTGCTCTGAGGTCCCTTTTAGCTCTAATATTTCTGTCTTTGGTGGCTCCGAACACAATTTTGTTCTTGTTTAGTCATTATGTCCGACTCTTTTGCAACTCCATGCACTGTAGGCTACCAGGCTCCTCTGTCCATGGGATTTCCCAAGCAAGAATACTGGAATGGGTTGCCATGCCCTTCTCCAGGGGACCATCCTGACCCAGGGATCGAACCCAAGAGTCTTGCACCGGCAGGTGGATTATTTACCACCGAACCACGAGGGAAGCCCCAAACACAATGAAGTGAAGTGAAGTGTTAGTCACTCAGTCGTGATCGACTCTTTGCCACCCCATGGACTGTGGCCCGCTGGGCTCCTCTATCCATGGAATTCTCCAGGCAGGAATACTTGAGAGGGTTGCCATTCCTTTCTCCAGCCCAAACAAACACAACAGAAACTAGTAATAGCTCGGTTGGTGCTCCCAGCTCTTGTCTGCTGAGAATCTTTGTTTGAGGCAGGGCAGGCTGGCAACAAGGACAGTTCACATCCATGGAGAAGCTGTACTTTGAGAAGGAACCAGGACATCGAGGCCTTGGTCCTTCGGGGAAGGCCACCATTTCTCCGCAGAAGGCACCTGCCTCCCTGCCCGGTCACACGATGGGGAATTATGGCTGAAGAGCGACATCTTGTGGTCAGTTTTAGAACTGCACTCCAGCAGGACAATTTTCCAGGGTGGTTTAAGAGGACAACGAAGAATGAGGGGAAATATTATAAATATTAGACTTGGATGGTCATCTAAGATCTTTGCAAAGTTTTTAAAACACAGGCATCAGGGTCTCATACCAGACTTAGAGAAACAGAACCTCAAGGTGAGAGAGTGGGGAATCTGGTTTTTAGGCTCAGGGAATTCTACAGCAGTCTAGCTGAGAAACAGGTGCCAGAGGGCTGGTCAGAAGACCTTGTCCATTGCAGCACCTCCAACTGGTGTCTCACTCCTGTCTGAGCCAGTGGAACCTTTTAGGCTGCTGGCAAAACTAAATCCATTAGGTCCTATTTACAAAAGTAAATCCACCTGCACCTTACATTTGATTTGTTGTTGTTGTTCAGTTGCTAAGTCATGTCTGACTCTTTGGGACCTCATGGACTGCAGCACGCCAGGCTTCCCTGTCCTTCAGTGTAGCCCGGAGTTTGCTCAAACTTACGTCCATGGAGTCCATGATTAGGAAATAAAATGGCAGCTAATAGGCACTGCCTATTGGTCCAGTGGGTAAGACTCTGCACTCCCAGTGCAGGGGGCCTGGGTTTGATCCCTGGTCAGGGAACTAGGTCCCACATGCCCCAACTAAGAAATCTGGAGCAGTCAAATATGTGTGTGTGTGTGTGTGTGTGTGTGTGTGTATAATGGCAGCTAACAAAGAAAATGTTCGTATGGAATTGGTCATTTTAGATCCATGTCAATGAATTTTAGTCCAGGAGCAGAAGATACAAACATCTTTCTTTCTTTCTTTTTGATTGCAGTGGTTCTCAGCCGGCAGAGACCAGCTCAATGAGTCCCTCAAACACTAGCAACAGAACTCACACTGTGGTTTATGCTTTCCAAAGCACTTTTCATGTTATTTCCCTAATCAGTTCTTCCCAATCACCATAAGCTCCCTTTAAACAAATAAGCCTGAGTCTGAGGCTTGGGCGGTTATGACGCCTCAAGCCACAAAGCACGTTGACAGGAGCATCTGTGTAGGGTCCTCCTGTGACCTGCTGCCACTCAGTTCCCCCCTCGCCCCCTAGTCGGGACTGCCATCCTGCCCTTTCTCCATTCAGGAAGCTTCTCTGGCTCCCCAGCAAGTTCAAGTGCACATAGGCCCGGTATCCAGGCCCACCCAGCCTGGGACCATCTTCTCTCTCCACCTTTATCTCCTGGCTCTTCCCAGCTGGGTTCTATCTCACCCTCCCTGCCTCCCTGCTGGTATTCAAGCTGTTCCCCTGCAGAGCGAGCACCCCCTGGAGAGAAAAGAACGAGGGGAGGAATAGAAGGAGTCCTCTTCGGGGTGGGGGATGCTGGCAGTGGGTCCCCTTCACAACACCCTCCAAATCCCCACAGCCAGCCTCACTTCTTCAGCCTCTACCAGGACCTCCTCCTCCAGGAAGCCTCCCCGGCCTTGGTTAAATATCCACTGCCCAGCAGTACAGTCACAGACTGTCACTGCCTTCCCTACACACACCTCACACATACACCCACCATTTTGCCCTTTCTGCCCAGCACCTTAAACTTTTGGGGATATTTCTGTTCATCCCTTCTGTCACAAGAGGGGTGGGTAGATGAGAGAGTGCCACCATCCATGCTGGAACCCACTGTGAATTTATGAACAGAATGAAGGTGACTGACAGAGCCCCCCTCCTGCCACCTTACATGCTGGGGGGCATCAGCAGGAATCACTGCAGCCTTCTGTGACCGCTAAAGGCGCTCACTGGTCAGCACTACAGAGTGACCCCGGGTCTGCTTTCTGGCTCCTGGAGCAAAATACAGAGTCACTCTGGGGTCAGGAGGGCCAGGTTGAGTGGAAGGCTGACATGGAGGAGGGGCCAAGGGGACTGGAGCACTGTGGCCACATGCCACTCTCATGCCATCCTCACGGCATGAACGTAATGTTTTTCTTTTTTGGCTGCACCCTGAAGCATGCGGTACCCTAGTTCCCTGACCTGATCGAACACATGCCCCATGCAATGGAAGTGTGGTGTCTTAACTGCTGGACTGCCAGGGAAGTCCTGGAACCAAATATTTAAGCCCAAGTCTTGCATCTTACAGGTGAGAAAATGGAGGGTAGAGGGGCAGCAATGAAATTCTATGGCAGTCCTTTCTGCCTTTAACACCTGAACTTGGCCCTGAGGCTGGTCTTCTCAGTCCTCGTGGTGCAATAGCATCATAGGTGGGCCCTTTAAACACTTCTAAGTCCCACTCTGCACCCAGACCCCCTGTAGGTGGGACCCAGCTGACAATATATTTCAGGTCGCCAGGGGATTCTGGTGTGCAGCCAAGGGAAGAATGGACACTGAGGACTGAGACAGCACTTTGCAAACTGTCCCTGCATCTCACTGCGTGGCTCCTTGCCCACCTGGGCCACTTCTTTCCTCATCTTTGAAATGGGAATGATCGCAGTCCCCTGGGTCGATGAGTTGAAGCGCTTCCTTAATTAACACTATGATCTGCATGCTTGGCTCCCTTTACTCTGCATTATGGCAAAGCCCTTATCAGTTGCACACATACTATATATTTTTAGATGTATCATGTTCCCACTTTTCTGATTAGCATCCCCTACCTCCGCTAGGCATCGTCCACATGAGGGCCAGGATCTTCGTCTTTGCTTCATTTTGCCTTTTGCCGGATCCCAGTCATCAAGCAACTCACATAGCACTTGGCACACAGTAAAGGTTCGATAAATATTTGTCGAATGAATGAATGAATCACTGTGCCTGGCACCAAGGCTGGCCTCTGCTAAATGTCACTGGCATCACTGCAGCTGCTGTGGTTGTGGTCACAACTTTCCGCCTGAACTGCTCACATCTCGAGCTGCATCCAATCCTGAAGCCACCCAGGACTTCCCTTGTAGTCCCGTGGTTAAGAATCTGCCAGCTAATGCAGGGGGCATGGGTTTGATCCCTGGTCAGGGAAGATTCCACATGCTGCGGGGCAACTAAGCCCATGTGCCACAACGACTGAACCTGCATCCTTAGAGCCCACGCTCCGCAGCAAGAGAAGCCACGGCAATGAGAAGCCCTCGCACTGTGATCAAGAGGAGCCCCTGCTCGCCGCAACTAGAGAAAGCCCACGTGCAGCAACGAAGACTCAACACAGCCAAAAACTAATTAATTAAAAACAAATAAAGTCATCCAAAGTCAAGCTGACTGTCCCTTCTTCTGAAACTTGCCTGTGTGCCCTGCTCCTCAGACCTCCCCATCCTGGACACCAGCTGGGAGAAGCAACAAAGTGTCAAGATTTCATTTGTAATTCTTGGCTGATGAAGTGTCAGAAATATTGGAAAGGCAGAGTCATAAATCTGATCCTAATATAGCATTGAGCTTATTAATGAAGAATAAATCACCGAGGGAAACCTCCCTGGAGTGCTTCGTTGGGGCCTGCGGGGAGGATGGCATATTTATGTGCAAGCATATCGGGTCTTTTACTTTCTCAGATATATGGCCAAGGCAGATTTGTCAGGGCAGTCGCCTTAACATCCACCGATTATATTTTTTCTAGTAAAAATTAATCTCTTCTGTAGAAACCTCCTAAGCATTTATTGGATTAGGACCACATCCAAATATAAAAAATTAAACATATACACACATGGCATAGCACACACCGCTGTGGGCCTTTGGCAGGTCTTGAAATAGAATGACTATACCGCGGCACCCAAGGTACTCCCCCAGCGAAAAAAAATCAGATTGAAGGAGCTGGAGAGGTCCACCTTCATTGCAATCAGGTGGGGAAACTAAGGCCCAGATAGGGGACATGCCTTACTCATGGTCACAGTCAGCAAAATCAGTCTGAGGCCAATAAATGAGACAAGAGCTCTGGTCTTTATTCCAACCTCTAAAAGATGTCCACATCCTAGGGACTAACTACTGGCCGTCCAGAGGTTAGGATTCCACTCTTTCACTGCCAAGGGTGTGGGTTCAATTCTTGGTTGGGAAACTAAGATCATGTTGGGAAACATGCAAGCCACATCGGTTCAGTTCAGTCGCTCAGTCGCATCTGACTCTTTGTGACCCCATGGCCTGCAGCACGCCAGGCTTGCCTGTCCATCACCAATTCCTGGAGCTTGCTCAAACTCCTGTCCCTCGAGTTGGTGATGCCATCCATCCTCTGTCATCCCCTTCTCCTTCTGCCTTCAATATTTCCCAGCATCAGGGTCTTTTCCAATGAGTCAGTTCTTCGCATCAGGCTTCCCCATGCAAGCAGCATGGGTGGCTGGAAAAAAAAAAATGAAGTTCAAAAGATGCCCTAATCCCCTCATTGCCCTAATGAGAGTATGTCACTTACTACATGGGAAGAGAGACTTTCCAGGCATGATCAAACAAAGGATGGGGAGAGTATCCTCACTGGGTGCAATATCCAAAGGATTCTTGTAAATGAAAGAGGGAGGCAGGAGAGTCAAGAGATGTAAGAACAGAAGAGAGGTTAGAATAGTGCAGTGGCTTCTAGAAGCCAGAAAAGGTGAGGGAGTAGAGGCTTTTTTCTTTTTTTTTTTTAATAACCAAGGTTTTTTCTCGCTCATGGTATGTGATCTTCATGGGTTGACTGGGGATTCCATTCTATGCCTTCATTGTTCTTCATGCGAGCTCAGTTGCTCAGTTCTGTCTGACTCTGCGACCCTGTGGACTGTGCCTGCCAGGCTCCTCTGTTCATGGAATTTCCCAGGCAGGAATACTGCAGTGGGTTGCCATTTCCTCCTTCAGAGGATCTTCCTGACCCAGGGATTGAACTCACATCTCCTGCGTCTCCTGCATTGCAGGCGGATTCTTTACAACTGAGTGATCGAACAAGAGCGATCACAAACCGACCTCAGTCTCAGGAGAAGAAGCCACTCTCCTAAAGGGTTATCACTACATGCCCCCCATCCTCTCCTCTTTTCTGAGAAACTAAGGAAACAGTGACTGTTTCCAGGGCATCCCCCCTCTGCTAAAACGCCCCTCCGCACAAGGTCCCCTGTTCTCAGCCACCAGCCCCCGCCACCCCTCCTGCCTTCAGGAGCCACAGAGCCGGAAGGCTTCTTCTCGATGGCTCTTTTGGGTCCTGCTCCAGTCTAGTGACTCCTCTCTCCATCCTGGGTCCTCAGGGACAGGGAGCTCCCAGGAGAGCTCCCGGGAAACAGACCCAAATTGAGGGGAAGAGGGAAAGTGAAAATTTGTGAAAAAGAGGTGGGCAGTGGCTGTGGTGGTCATTCTTGAAGTCTAGCTGGTTGCCTGCCTAGCCTGCCTGGCAGCTTATTGAAGCACATATTCCTGGACTCCTCTCTTTTATTAAGGAAAAGGTGTGAGCTCAGCCACTCCAGGCTGAGTCCTACCAGTTTGGGGAAGTTATGCGACCTCTCCACCCACCGTGTCCCTGCCATAAAGTGGGGGTTCTGATTTGCACATAATGGGAGCGCTGAGGATTGATATACATACATGAAGCATAGAGGCAGAGTCTGTGGGTACCCTGCTCATATCCCTCGGGGTCCCATCATCTTGGAGCCCAGAGGACCCAACAATTTTTAGAAAACGTGAAAAAAAATTTTATTTGCTTTAGGCTGTGCTAGGTCTTCGTTGTTGCGCCGGCTAGTTGCAGTACGTGGACTTCTCATTGCAGCGGCCCCTCTTGTTTCGGAGCAGTAAGTAATCAAGGCATGAGGGTTTCAGTAGTTGCGAGATGTGGGCTCTAGGCACAGGCTCAAAAGCTGTGACACACGGACTTAGGTGCTCCAAGGCACATGGAGTCTTCCAGGACCAGGGATCGAACCCATGTCTCCTGTATCAGCAGGCTGACTCTTTATCACTGAACCACCAGAGAAGCCCCAAAGGACCTAACTTGTGACTGTCTGAGGGCCCAGAAGTGCCACAGCATGAATGCTCCCGCTCCCTCAGCACGCTCATCCAGGACAGAATGGACTTGGTGTATAAATACTCCAGCTCCCTTGTCCTTCAGGCAGATTGCTCTGAGGTATGGCTCCCCCACTGGCTCCCTGAGTCCCCCAGCGAGATTAAACCCCCATCACCCACAGCGTGATAACATTCTCCAGGTTAAGCTGCTTTCCCTTCCCTGCCTCTCTTTCCCACTCTCCTGCTGGAATTGGCTGTGCTGCTGCTGCTGCTGCTAAGTCACGTCAGTCGTGTCCGACTCTGTGTGACCCCATAGACAGCGGCCCACCAGGCTCCAGTCCCTGGGATTCTCCAGGCAAGCATACTGGAGTGGGTTGCCATTTCATTCTCCAGTGCAGGAGAGTGAAAGTGAAGTTGCTCAGTCATGTCAGACTCTTCACGACCCCATGGACCGTAGCCTACCAGGCTCCTCCGTCCATGGAATTCGCTGTGAGCCCCTCTCAAATAAGGGCTTCCCTGGTAGCTCAGACGGTAAATCTGCCTGCAAATCAGGAGACCTAGGTTCAGTCCCTGGGTTGGGAAGATTCTCTGGAGAAGGGAATGGCTACCCACTCCAGTATTCCTGCCTGGAGAATTCTATGGACAGAGGAGCCTGGCAGGCTACGGTCTATGGGGTCGCAAAAAGTGGGACATGACTGAGCAACTAACATATATATACACACACACACACCTCTCAAATAAACAACTTGCCCTGATTCTACTGGCAAGGAGTCTCTGGGGGACTCCAGGTGGAGATAAGCCCTAGAATAGGGTCTGGCAGCCAGGAAGTGAATTTTCCTTGGCTCTCAGTGTGGAGATCAGGTTAGACCAGACCAGGAAAAGTCAGTGTAGGGCCTTGGGCTGTGCTGTGGCCTGGAAGAACAAGGAGGGGCTGGCTGGAAGAAAGCCACTGTGGTCTCCACACTTTCCTTTCTTAGATCTGAGCATCTGCCTGCCAGCGAGCTGAGCTGTACTCCCAACTCCAATAATCCCTTCTCTCTGGAAGCCAAACCCCCTCATCTGAAATTACCCTTAACCAGCACCGTCTCTTGCCCCATCTCCTTTCTTACTTCCTCCAACAAAGCAAACACTCCTTAGAGACATCTCGCCTCCAAATCTTGAAACTACCACGTGAAGCCTGGGCTGCCTGGGGCCCCAGCCACATGAATCCTAGTCCCAGGGGCATTGAAGTCACCTCCCCGAGAAATCCCTATGATTTCATCTTCTACTTAATCTTTATTTCGCCTCATACTTTTTAGAACTTCAAATAATTTCTCATTTGTAGTAACTAGGAAGCCATAAATCGTCCCTTTATGTCTGAGGAAAATCAATTGTTATTTGACATTTTACCTTAATATTCCCGACTTCCTTCAACTGTAATAAAGCTTCCATCTGCCTTTTATTTTACAGGCAATTAGTAAGTCACCTTTTAAAAATTTCTCCACATTTTCTATCGAATGAATGCCAGGATCGAAAGGGGAGAGCTGTTTTATGGGATTGAACTCACCGAGCAGAAGCGGTTTATCTGTAGCCTTCGAGGTACCAACACTCGTTAATGGGTTTTATTGATTCGGGGGCTTTTTAACCCTTAGCAATAATACAGGTGTCACCCGCCTGTGGCACTCAGGAGGGGGGTGGGGAGCTGGGGCGGACAGGGAGAAGCCGGCACTGTCCAGAGAAACCCTTTGAAATGGGATCTCTCCTGGCCCAACTACACTCTCAAAGGTAAATCACAGCCCAGACACCCTCTATTTTCAAAAGAGAAAGTTTGGGGATTTTTTCCCTCAAATTACCCAGGGGAATGTGAGGCTGCTGCTGTCCACCCCAGCCCCCCATCGGATCAAAGGAAAGAGACCTATCCTTGAGTCTGAGGACCTGGGCGTGGTTCCCAGGGTGCCTCTTAGAGCCTTGGGCAGGTGATGCCAGGAACTCCTGAGGCTCAGCCTCACCGGCTGCAATGTGAGGAGAAGACTCTCCTCCCTGCCCCCTCCTGGGGCTGCCAGGGTCTGCCCATCAGACCTCATTGTGAGAAACACTTGGAGAGCATGGAAGGTGGAAGAAACTATACAATGAACTAACCAGAACTATGGGCACAAGTAGGAAATCTCAGTCCACAAACCCCAGAATGACACCTTCCTTGCCTTTCCAACCTCCCAGGTGGCGCTAGCGGTAAAGAATCCATCTGCCAACGCAATAGACGCAAGAGACACAGGGTTTGATCCCTGGGTTGGGAAGATCCCCTGGAGGAGGAAATGGCACCCCACCACCAGTATTCTTGCATGGGAAATCCCCTGGGCAGAGGAGACTGGCAGGCTACAGTCCTTGGGGCTGCAAATGAGCACATGGCTGCTTTTTGCTTTTCTAGAACTTGCCCTAATTGCTGCTGCACCTCCTTTCTAGAGCGCCTTTCCTCAGAAGATTTTCCAGAACCCCCAACAACTTTCCCTCTCACCTCCAGTGTCCTTTCCTGCAGGCCATCCTCTGACCCCAGAGCCCAAGAGGCCTTTCTTGGTCCAGACTAAAAGCTTGAAGCTTTAGCATGGTTAACAAGAGATAATGAAGCAAACAGCGGAAATGCTCTTGGTGGCAGGTTCTGAGTGTTCACTCTAAAATTCTTTCAGCATTACTAGATTCTTGAGACCTTTTCTTTAAAACGTTGCAGGGGGAAAAAGGCTCAGTCTGAGGCAAATCTTCCCCCAGGTGGAGGGCCTGCCTGTGATGGGAGGAGAAAGAAATTGGTGTGAGAAGAGGAAGAGGAGGGCAAGGGCTTTCTGTATTCAAAGGAAGCTGCTTGCAGGAGTCACTATGTTATTTGCAAGATCAATGCCAAATGAAAATACAAGGTCCTTTCTTCATGCTTGACTAAGACTATCAAGTCAGCAACAGAAGAGCATGAAACGAGAAGTCAAGGCCCTTTTAAGGCAGGGCCCACCCATGAAGCCCTGTCTGCTGGGATGAGAGTTGTATTCCAATCAACTCTTTTCTACCATCTCTCCATGTCTGATCTTCCTTTTAAATTTTTCTTATTTTTATTTTTTATTATTTATTTAAAAAGACCCAGCGTTCTGGGTCTTCATTGCTGCACGTGGGCTTTCTCTAGTTGCAGCAAGCAGGGGCTCCTCGGTAGTTGTGGTGCTCGGGCTTCTCATTGCAGCGGCTTGCTTCTCTTTCTGTGGAGCACAGGCTCCAGGCATGTGGGCTTCAGTAGTTGTAGCACATGGGCTTAGTTGCCCCGTGGCATGTGGAATCTTCCCAGACCAGGAATCAAACCCATGTCCCCTGCACTGGCAGACAGATTCTTATCCACCATACCACCAAGGAAATCCTCCATGTCTGACCCTAAAAGAACAACACTCTGACCTAACATCTGATGCAAGTGGGTAAGTTGGGGCCTCTTCTAATAATAATAAGAGCTAATACTCACTCAGGCCTTGCCATGTGCCAGACACTGATTCAGCACTTGGCATTGTATTAACTCATTTAATCTTCCTAACAACCAGAAGAGATTGGTCTAGTAGGACTCCCATTTCACAGATGAGGAAACTGAGGCAAAGAGAGGGTAAATCTTGCTTCAGTTTTCAGAGCTGATAAGTGGTGGAGACAGACAGGCTTTGGCAGTTTGGCTCCAGAGTCATGCTTTTAACTCCCCTCTGCTGCCTCTCTGAAAAGATACCAGGAAAATCTCAACAATGACAACCTCTTCGCTGGAGTTTTTGCTTCTCAGCATTTCTAGCCCAGTGCTTTTCAAATACAATGTCACCACACACCATCTTGAAGTATGTCATAGGTGTCATCATATTACTAGTTCTAAAGTACCTAAGTCTGTGAAGAATCGAACTTGCTCTTCATAGTCCTTGAGGTAAGGTGTGGCAGGGCAGGAGAAGCAAGAATTGCAGCTCTAGCTTCGTTATTACAGGATGGGAGGAGTGCTGAGAGGAAGTCTCTCTCAACACTCAAGCTATCCTAGGGGCACCACTGACACCTGGTGGCCACCAGTGGAATTACAGGCCTAGTGTCTGGGCACGACAAGGCACGTTCTTTCTCCATCCACTAGCCAGGGAGAGGAACTATATTCCTATCTCCATAATTACATCTCCCTTAATCTCAAACCCATTAGTCTGAAATTTCCCCCAACCATTACCTTCTTTAATCCATCTCGCTTTTTCTAGTTCCTTAAATACAAAGCAAATCCAGCCATTTCCACACTTGTTATCTTGCCTCTAAATCTTAAAACCACCATGTGAAAGGGCGCTAAGTACAGTCACAGAAGGAAGCAGGCTACCAGCTTTGTTTGAGTTGGAAGGACCTCCTGGGGAGGGAGTCCTTAAGGATGGATTAAAAATTAGCCAGGAAGACAACAGGGGAAAGAAACCCCTGGCAGAGGGGACAGAAATGAGCCAGGCTTTGTAAGAAAAGGATACAAGGCATATTTTGTACCAGGACACACACTGTGATGGAGAAGGCAATGGCACCCCCCTCCAGTACTCCTGCCTGGAAAATCCCATGGACGGAGGAGCCTGGTAGGCTGCAGTCCATGGGGTCGCTAAGAGTCGGACATGACTGAGCAACTTCACTTTCACTTTTCACTTTCATGCATTGGAGAAGGAAATGGCAACCCACTCCAGTGTTCTTGCCTGGAGAATCCCAGGGACGGAGGAGCCTGGTGGGCTGCCGTCTATGGGGTCGCACAGAGTTGGACACGACTGAAGCGACTTAGCAGCAGCAGCACACTGTGATTATTATATCATTTCACCCTCAAAAACTACCTTGTTCACCCTTTAGTATGAGGAAATAAAGATTCAGGGAGATAAACTTCCCAAAGTGATTAGATATCTAAGTGGCAGGGCCAGCTTGTCTGATGTGAGTTGTAGAGGATTTGAGCTAGTACAGATCAGGAAAAACTCCAGATCACCCAGGAAAAATAATTAACATTCAGTGTGGCTTTCAAGTGCCCTCGTAGTCCTTGGTTCTGAAGCCTGCCTAGTCTTCAGAGGCACTTCCCAGACCATGAGAATCCCACCAAGGCAGCTGGCACTGGCTGTGCTGTGTTTCCATGCAGGACAGAGAAGGCTGCAGACACTGAGATTTACGACGGCCACGGCCTTCTGACTTAATGGTTAGGAGTTGAGCTATTTCATCTCATCACACCATTTTGCCTAGAAATGGCTGCAAACCTGCATTCCAGGATGGCTTTCAGTCATGAGAGGGTGACCTGTGTATCTACTAAATCATATTAATACTCAGGGCAGCAGGGCTGCACTTCCTTCCCTCTGCAGTATCTTTCGCCTTCTGCCAGCCGTGTTCTTCTCTGAAGGAGAGTCTCTTTGGAACAGCAATGCTTAGAAATGCAGAGGAGGGGCAGTAAGACCACGCTGGTGTGACCCAACTTTGGGCCATCTGGCCTTCAACACATCCAGAGCTAGGGAAACCCTCATGGAGCAGCAAATTGCCTTGCAACCCACCCTCCACCTCTAGACCCCTCAACTCTCTGCCAAGGATTAACATAAATCCTCTCCCCCTTCCCTCCCTTTTTTCCTCCTTCTCCCCCTCTCCACCTCCCCCAGCC
>SJXQ01002131.1:140583-269870 GCA_006408695.1 Aepyceros melampus | reverse complement strand
GCTGGTATTAGTGGTCAGCTTTCCCTTCTAGCTCTCCCAGTCCTGCCAGTGTTTCATGCCTGGCTGACTCCTCTCGCCCTAAGAAGAAATTGTCACGAGTCTCCCTTAGCCTGGTATTCTGTATCCTCCCCACTCCTCCCCCGCCAGAGCCATCAAACCTAATTACCGGAAACAGGGCTTTATTCTAAGAAGAATGAAATGGGGCTGGAGGGTGAGGCCTCATAGGTTCTGCTTCCTCTGGAAAAAAAAAAGTCAGAGTGCTTGAGACACGGTGGCAAGGGCCCCCGTGGGTGTGACTTTGATCAGCCTCCCCTAGTCAAGGAGGGACTCTTGGTGCAAATTCTCTTCAGGGCAGGGACAGGGACCTGGGCCTGGAAGAGGCCAAGTGCACAGTGGTGGGAGCTGGAGGGACCTCGTTGGGGCGTGGGGCCTGAGCGCAGTCACCGCTGTGCCCTCCTTTGGTGAGGAAAGAGGCACAGATGTCCCCCACCGGGCCCTGGGGCAACTCGGCACCAGCTGCCTGGGGCTTCAGAGCCTCCCTGGAGTCAGCGGGGTGGGGGAAGCTGCCTGGGAATCCTATTCACCCCAGGGAAGCAGCAGGTCTCATGACCTCTCACCTTGACCTTTCACCCCAGTCTGACCTCTCTGAGGTAAAAATGAGTGCAGGGGGACAAGGGGTGGGGTTTCCTGTCAGAGGAGAAAGGGTTTTAAACTAGAGAAGTCAGCGCCCTGAAGGCAATGTTAGCAGCCGCCTCCTCGAATGGCGGGCTTACAGGAGCTAGGAGGCTCCGAGGTGACCCCCGTCCCAGAGCAGCAAGGGGGCAAAGCTAAGCCTCAAACCTTCTTTTCTGATCCCCAAGCGAAGAAGGAAAAGCAGACGCATTAGCTGCATCCAGAGAAGCACCAGGCAGACACCCATCCTTGGGGTGGTGGTGGAAGGAGGGTCTGCTCTGCCCTCCAGCCCCTCCTGCCTGGGGTCTGATTGCTTTGCAAGTTCAGTGACCTGTTCAGCGACAGAAGGCAGGGAGGCTGGGCTGCTCCCCACAAGCACAGGTGTGCCCTACCACTGGATTTATGAGACCCCCAGATGGGGGCGGGGGCCTGAGGCACTCATTCGAGGAGCTTTCTGCTGCACCGGAGGAGCGTTCCAGCAGCAAATCCCAGAGATCCACCGAAGCCAGAGCTGCTTCCCATGGGAGTGTGAAAGGACACTGGCCTCCCCGCTGCCATCCCCTCCTGCTCCTGCCACCACCCTCCGCCTGGATTCCACCATAGCCCAGCCCCCCTTCATGCCCCCTACTCTGCCACACATACACACACACACACACACACACACACAACACTTCAGCATCTTCTGTGCCCTCTGACTCCTCCTCCCACCCCACCCCAAATTCTCCATTCTAACTCTCAGCAACTCTTCCACCATTCTCTCTCCTTGTTTTCCACCAGAACCTTCCCTTCCGGTTTGTTCCTGTTCCCTGTTGCCCTGACTCTAGGATGCCCAGTGCATATTCTTGTTTGTTCTTTCCTGTCCCTCCTGACAGGCAGCTCCACCACTTCCTGCTCACACACTTGCCTCCCTCCTCCGAGCTCCCCGAGTCCTACACCTCCCTCCTGTCCCACTCCAACCCCAACCTCCCTTCACCTTCCCAGGCCAGCCCTGCCCCAAGACCTCTCTCCTCTGAACAAGGGTCCTGGCACCCTTTCCTCACCCCCTTGGCTCTTCTTCCTCAAGACCTTGCTGGACCCCCCAAGAACCCTCTGCAGGAGCTCCCAGGCCAGGTTCTCTTCTCTGATCTCCTAGGGAGGTGCTCAGCGCCTGTCTGTGGGTTGACAAGTCTTCTTTTATTTATAGTCTTCTCTGAGCAACACAGGGAGAATGAGCTAGGTTCTTTGAAATTTTCACTCTTGAATTTTTGGAGGCACAAGTCCGCTTCGAAAGTGTGTTTCAGGAGAGGCAGGCCCTTCATCCTGAGTGTGGCCCCCAGCCCTGTCCTGCTAGGCCATTTGTCCTTCCACGAGGCCCACTCTGCTCACCCATTCTATCAGCAAGTCTCAGTCTCCACCAGAGACTTGTTAAGGCGTCATCTGCACTTAGAGCTGCCACTTTCCCTCCTCTGGACTATGAACACCTTCCAGGTGAGCCTCCTTACCCCCACCATAACCCCTGGCCCATCACTGTGGGCCCCATGTGTGCACTTGGCTTTGATGGTGGTGTAGCTACCATACTGCCTTAAGGTTCAGAGAGATTTGGGGACTTGCCATGGGCCACTCACTCAATATGTGGCTCAACTCAGAAACAAGGAATGGCTCAATAAATACATGTTAAATAAATGATCAAGACAACATTGTTCCTGAAATGTGGCACATTTACTCTCGGAATGACACTTCCTATCCCCTGCCATCCTTTGCCAGGACTGTACCCGCTCCTGATTGCCCTCTTCCCTCTCCTCCATATGGCCATGCCAGGCTCATACCTCCATGATGACTTCCGGGACCACTCCAGGACCAAATGACCTGCCAGGCATCCAATGCCTATGGTTGCCACACTGTTTAGTGTGTGTCTTATATACTTGTGTGACTTATATCCTTTGTTATTGCTTTAGATGTATATGTCTCATCTCTGAAATCAGACTTTGTGGCAGACAGTTGGAGGGACCAGGCTAATCATTTTGTATCATCAAGTGTTCAGGGTGGTACTGAGTCCCTGGCAGCTTCTCCATGGAGAACACCCAGAGCAGCCTTGATTTCCATTTTGGAACAAGACAGGTCCCAATGTCTAGTGGCCTGCCCTGTGTACTCCTTCTTTCCACCAGCTATGTCCCTGACTACATTTCTCCACCTTGCTCACTCTGTTCCAGCCTTCTTACCATTCCTCGAGCTTTCTCTGTGCTCCTCTGCCTCAGGGCATTTGCACAGGCTGTTCTCTCGCCCCTGATTGCTCTTCTCCTAGATTCAAAACCCTCTCTCCCCCTCTCATTTCCATCAGGTCTCTGCTCATATGTCACCTTTTCGGAAAAAATCATCCCTACCCACCCCTTTGTAAGACAATCAGGCAGTTCAGTGCTCAGTCATGTCCAGCTATTTGCGACCCCATGGACTGCAGCACACCAGGCCTCCCTGTCCATCACCAACTCCCAAAGCTTGCTCAAACTCATGTTCATCGAGTTGGTGATGTCATCCATCCTCTCTCATCCCTTTCTCCTCCTGCCTTCAATATTTCCCAGCATCAGGGTCTTTTCCAACGAGTCAGTTCTTTGCATCAGGTGGCCAAAGTGTTGTAAGACAATACAAGCCCTCAAATGCCTTCCCGAGTAAAAACAGAGCAAGCCCATTCCCCGTGGACTTTCAGGGACAGCTAGAGTGACACCCTGCTCGAAGCCTGTGTGGCCAATGGGGACCACTGTGTGGCCTGTGAAACACGCGGAGAAATTGTTAGCTTAACCCATGTCTGTACCTGTCGGTTGATAAGATCTAAGGAAAAGTCTAGTAACGAATAAACACCTTTAAAAAGGAAAAAAACCTTCATAATTGTACACAGTTGGCAGAGCACTTTTACTCATATGATCTAATCTGAATTTTAGCCATTATCCCCATTCACTAGACAAGAAAACTGACCTTGCACACAGGCCGACCCGGCTCCCAGTCTGGTGGCCTGTGCACACTGCCTGCACTACCCACACTTGCCCTGACGTGCTGACCATCTCGGTGATTAGTTATTTGATCGTTTCAGATTCTTAGCTGAATAAAGTCCTGAGAATTCCACACCCCGACACAGAACACTGGACGTGTTGGCTCAGGGCAACGTGATGGTTATCATCACCTTGCCGCATGAAACCACTCTCGGCAACAGCACCAAAAGCAGTTTTTCCAACACAGAGATCTGACCGTGCCACTCCTGTGTTTACAGCTCCTCGGTGGCTCCCCGAGTCCTGCCCCGTCCCTGCCCCACCCCACCTGGCCCTGGAACCTAGTAGGATGCGAATTCTTTGCTCCATGTCAGAGACCCCACCCGAGGCAGGTGCTGTGCCAGGCGCTTTGTTGGGCCTGGGCAGGTGAACAAGGCAGACGCAGGCCCTGAGCGCATCGCCTCCCAGCTCTGCCACTGGAAGGGGACGCTGTGGGCCTGTACAGTGGACATCTGCCCAGCCCACTGGCTTTCATATACGTTCCGTTTAAAATCCAGAAAACAGAAGCTGGGACCTACACAAGCCTGGGCTGCTTTGAAGGGGAGAGGTTCGGTAACCCACGGGGAGCTCTCTTCCCATACTATTTGTCTTTATGCAGCTGTGGGGCCACAGACACCACAGGCGCCATAGGCGCTTGACATCCCAACCCTCTCGCACCAATCTAGGGTCAAAAGCAGGTCCTCACACTCTGGAAGAGGTTGAAGCTTAAGCCTGAGCTCATTGTGTAGAATGATCTTCCCTCATAATTCAGTCGGTAAAGAATCTGCATGCAAGGCAGGAGACCCAGATTCAGTTCCTGGGTTGGGAAGATCCTGTGGAGAAGGAAATGCCAATCCACTCCAATATTCTTGCCTGGAGAATCCCATGGACAGAGGAGCCTGGCAGGCTACAGTCCAGAGGGTCACAAGAGTTGGACATGACTAAATCACCACCACCATTGTAGAATGGGGATTCCTTGGTGGCTCTGAGGTAAAGAATCTGCCTGCAATGCAGGAGATGCGGGTTCCTTCCCTGGGTCAGGAAGATCCGCTGGAGGAGGAAATGGCAACCCACTCCAGTATTCTTGCCCAAGAAATCCCATGGACAGAGGAGCCTGGCGGACTACAGCGTCTGACACGACCGAGTGCACCTCGTAGATTGCACTGCAGTTCTGCTTACAGCCACCAGATGGCGCCATAATTACCAGAGTTCGTTCCTCTGCGAAAACGTTTCAACTTTATAAAGCCCTTGAACCAGTTTTTTTTGTTTGTTTGTTTGTTTTTTTAAACTTCCTTTCCTTGTAGGTGTAAGCTCCTCTAGAGATTATAAGGCAGGACCCTTTGACCCGAGTGTGAGATGTTTTGAAGGTCTAAGAACTGGGACATTAGCTGTTTGTGTGCTGAATGTGGGAGTTGGGCTGTGGGTTAAGCTGACAGAGGAGAGAGTGGTGTTACTGTCTGAAAATGAAACCAACAAAACTAATTCAAAGGCTGAGGACATGCATCGCTGTGTGCTTATGTGTGTGCATGTATGTGTGTGTGTGTATGTGAGACCAGAGAGCCCATGTACTGTGCATTGGAGTTTCAGAGCTCATCTCTGTGTCCAACCATCTGAGAGCGTGGACTAATAAAACCGTTCCTTTTAGAGGGGTTGTGGAGGGCGAACATTCATATGTAGAAAGGGAAACAAATGTGGGGACACTTCCATCCTGATGTGCCTTCTAGTGCATCTAGTTGTGTGTGTGTGTGTGTGTGTGTGTCAGTGGGAGTACTGGATCAAGTGTCTGTGGCTGTGCTGTGTGCGTCTGTCCCTGCTTTGGTATTTCTGCTCATGGACTATAGTCCACCAGTCTCCTCTGTCCACGGGATTTCCCAGGCAAGAATACTGGAGTGAGTTGCCATTTCCTTCTCCAGGGGATCTTCCTGACCCAGGGATCGAACCTGCACCTCTTGTGTCTCTGGCATTGGCAGGTGGATTCTTTACCACCGCGACACCTGGGAAACCCTGTAAGGGTGAGTAGGTATGTCCACTAGCTGCTCTGAGAGCATCTGTCATGAACAAACACACATGCGCTGAGCTGCTCTAGATTGGACGTTGTGTGACAGGTGGCTGCATGTATGCGCTCCTGTCGGGACTCAGGGCCTGGGCAGGAGGTGTGCGTGTGTGTCTGCATGTTCATATGTGTGGCATACCCCCTGTGACCTGCCTCTCCTGGGGCTCAGGCCAGGCCAGCTAGCTCTCTGGCCACTTGACTTCTTCATGAACTTCTGGGCTGCCACTGTCCTCAGTCAACATTGCACCTGCCTTTCCCCTTGGCCAAGGATTCCTTAGGGGAGATTGTTTATTTCTTCAATTAAAAGAAGAAGGGCCCTGGGAGACTGCGTACTCAAAATTACCAAATTTTAAAATGCTCTGACATTCAGGAAACCATAAATCTCACAAGATGATGATGTCTCAGCTACCTCCCAGCCTAGGCAACTCCCAGCCCTGAACTAAGGAGTTCACTGCCTCCCCAAACTGGGCTGGGGAGATCTGAACTTTTCCTCTCTGTAGCCAAAGAGACATCATGTGTCTTTGTTTGCAAGTGTGATTAATCTTTCAGTTCCTATAGGTCTTTTCTGCCTCAGTGTAGTATTTGGGAAAGCCCCTTGGACTACAAGGAGATCCAATCAGTCCATCCTAAAGGAGATCAGTCCTAGGTGTTCATTGGAAGGAGTGATGCTAAAGCTGAAACTCCAGTACTTTGGCTATCTCATGCGAAGAGTTGACTCATTGGAATAGACCCTGATGCTGGGAGGGATTGGGGGCAGGAGGAGAAGGGGATGACAGAGGATGAGATGGCTGGATGGCATCACCGACTCAATGGACATGAGTTTGAGTGAATTCCAGGAGTTGGTGACGGACAGGGAGGCCTGGTGTGCTGCGCTTCATGGGGTCACAAAGAGTCGGACACGACTGAGCGACTGAACTGACTGACTGACAGGGCAGGAGGAGAAGGGGACAACAGAGGATAAGATGGTTGGATGGCATCACCGACTCAATGGACAAGGGTTTGGGTGGACTCCGGGAGTTGGTGATGGACAGGGAGGCCTGGCATGCTGTGGTTCATGGGGTCGGACACGACTGAGCAACTGAACTGAACTGAACTGAGGAAGCAGAGAAACCGGATTCCAACACCCCATCTCTGGCTGTCTGATCTTGGACAAGGCCACTAACCTCTCTGGGTTTCAGACTCCTCATCAGAAATGCTTTCCTGCTCTGATGCTTTGAGATCTGAGGTCCTTTCAGTAGGATCTATACAGTGAATATAGGAGTCAGTATTATCCCCATTTTACAGGTGACGGGGAGCAAGATCCTTCATGAGTCACTGCTCTTTCCACAAGGCTGCCCTGAAATGGGCAAAGAAGGAAAGAGCAACAGGAACACAGACATATGCTCACCACTATGGGCTGCAATCTTCTAGAACATCCCCAAATAGCCAGGAGGAATTGATGAGAACTCATCTCACAGCCCTACACGGTAATTATTGGTGTTCGTAATGATGCCCCAAGGCATTACGTTCCCCTGAAATGCCTTTGGAATCATCAAAGAAAGATTAAACCTTGCTTGTGTAATTGCTCTCTGAAATATCTTCTGTTTTATTCGCTTGCTTGGAAAATTGATAACCTATAGATTTTCAATTAACTTTAAGTTACGAAGAATATTCCGTTTACCCAAGTATCCCATCCATTTACTGTTCCCTTTTAGGAGTTTATTTTCTATCTCAGGCTGACTCTCCCAAATATGACAGAGTTTGGGGGTAGAAAAATCATAGAGGGGTTACTGGAGTCCCTAACTCCAGCCCTTTCTGAGACTGTTGACCTTGCAATCATTTAGCCTCTCCCAGCCTCGGTTTCCTCACCTATAAAAGAAAATGGATTAATGCCAGCCCTGCTCTCTCATGGCCATTGCTAGAATCAAGTAGGTTATGAGTATGTTGGTAAACCTCATGTCTGTGCAAATGAGAGATACATGGGAATCACTTGAGAACTGCTTGTTAAGACCTCAGGCTCAGCCAACAAATCTGCTATCTTGGGCAAAGAGCACTAGACAGGCTTCCTGGACCCATGGGTTTCCCAACAGTGACCTGTGCAGCCCTGGGCAGGTCACTAGGCCTCTCTGAGCCTCGGCTTTATCATCTGTAAAATGAAGAGCACGCAGACTTGGAGGAGACCAGAGATTGCAAATTGGCAGTTTAAGAATCAAACTGTGCCCACAGGACTTTTTGTTTGTTTGTTTTTTGACCGAATCACTCAGCTTGTGGGGTCTTCGTTCCCCAGCTAGAAACTGAACCTAGGTCGTGGCAGTGAAGGCGCCGAGTCCTAACCGCTGGACGGCCAGGGAATTCCTGGACTAGGAATGTTTTAAATTCATCACCAATATTTAAAAACTGAGAGATCATACAACTATCTCATAAAAAAAAAACCCGAACAACATTCCCAAAAGTGAGAAGAGGACTTGAATAGACATTTCCCAAAGAAGATATACAGATGGCAACAAACACATGAAACGATGTTCAACATCATTAATCAGCAGAGAAATGCAAGTCAAAACTGCAATTGGATACCACTATACACCTGTCTTCCCTGGTGGTTCAGACAGTAAAGAATCCGCCTGCAATGCAGGAGACCTAGGTTCAGTCTCTGGGTTGGGAAGATCCCCTGGAGAAGAAAATGGCTACCCACTCCAGTATTCTTGCCTAGAGAATTCCATGAACAGAGAAGCCTGGCAGGCTACAGTCCATGGGGTCCCAAAGAGTTGGACATGACTGAATGACTTTCACTTCACTCACCTGTCAGAATGGTTCTCAACAGGAAGACAAAAAATAACAAGTGCTGGTGAGGGTATGGAGAAAAGGGAACCCTCATGAACAGTTGATGGAATTGTAAATAGGAACAGCCACTATGGAAAACATTACGGAGATTCCTCAAAAATTTTAAAAAAGGACTGCCATATGATCCAGCAATTTCATTTCTGGGTATTTACCTGAAGAAAATGAAAACACTAATTCAAAAAGAGATATGCACCCCATTATTCATTGCAGCATTATTTACGATAGCCAACCTGTGGAAGCAACCAAAGTGTCCACTGATAGATGAATGGATAAAGATGTGAAACATATATATATATATATATATATACACACACAATATATTCATATATATAGCTCTTCCCTGGTGGCTCAGTGGTAAAAAAATCTGCTTGCATTGCATGAGACACACGTTTACTCCCGGGGTCAGGTAGATCCTGGAGAAGGAAATGGCAACCCATTCCAGTATTCTTGCCTGGGAAATCCCATGAACAGAGAAGCCTGGCAGGCTACAGTCCATGAGGTTGGAAAGAGTTGGATACAACTTCCTGACTAAACAAGAACAACAAAAACATACATATATATGTGTATGTGTATACACACAGAGAGAGAATATTCAGTTCAGTTCAGTTGCTCAGTCGTGTCCGACTCTGCAACCCCATGAAGCGCAGCACGCCAGGCTCCCTGTCCATCACCATCTCCTGGAGTTCACTCAGACTCACATTCATCGAGTCAGTGCTGCCATCCAGCCATCTCATCCTCTGTCGTCCCCTTCTCCTCCTGCCCCCAATCCCTCCCAGCATCAGAGTCTTTTCCAGTGAGTCAGCTCTTCGCATGAGGTGGCCAAAGTACTGGAGCTTCAGCTTTAGCATCATTCCTTTCAAAGAAATCCCAGGGTTGATCTCCTCCAGAATGGACTTGTTGGATCTCCTTGCAGTCCAAAGGACTCTCAAGAGTCTTCTCCAACACCACAGTTCAAAAGCATCAATTCTTCGGTGCTCAGCCTGCTTCACAGTCCAACTCTCACATCCATACATGACTACTGGAAAAACCATAGCCTTGACTAGATAGACCTTCGTTGGCAAAGTAATGTTTCTGCTTTTCAATATGCTATCTAGGTTGGTCATAACTTTTCTTCCAAGGAGTAAGTGTCTTTTAATTTCATGGCTGCAGTCACCATCTGCAGTGATTTTGGAGCCCCCCAAAATAAAGTCTGACGCTGTTTCCACTGTTTCCCCATCTATTTGCCATGAATTGATGGGACCAGATGCCATGATATTCGTTTTCTGAATGTTGAGCTTTAAGCCAACTTTTTCACTCTCCTCTTTCACTTTCATCAAGAGGCTTTTGAGTTCCTCTTCACTTTCTGCCACAAGGGTGGTGTCATCTGCATATCTGAGGTTATTGATATTTCTCCCGGCAGTATTACTCAGCCATTAAAAATGAAATCTTATTGTTTGTGACAACACAGATGGATCTAAAGGGTATTATGCTAAGTGAAATAAGTCAGATAGAGAAAGACAAAACAGAATCCGTATGATCTCATCTATATGTAGAACCTAAAGAGCAAAACAAAGAAAACCAAATGAAAAGAGACTCATAGATACAGAGAACAAACGGGTATTTGCCATTTGTTTGTAAAAAGTACAGGGGATTGAGAGCTACAAGCTTCCAATTATAAAATAATTAAGCCGTGGGGATACATGTACAGCATAAGGAATATGGTCAATAACATTGTAATAACTTTGCATGGGGCTAGATTGAGACTTATCGTGACGATCATTTCAGAATGTGTACAAATGTCAAATCACTACATAGTGCACCTGAAACTAACATGATATTGTACATCAACTATATTTCCATTAAAAATAAATAAATATAGGGACTTCTCTGGTCCAGTGGCTAAGACTCCTCTCTCCCAATGCAGGGGGCCCAGGTTCAATCTCTGGTCAGCAAGCTATATCCCACGCGCTACAACTACAACCTGGTGCAGCCAGATAAATAAATAAGCACTTATAAATAAATAAATATCAATACAAACTGAGAAATTACCTGTAAGATTTAGAATCCTGACTTTAAAAAAAATAATGGAAAGATCTGGTAAAACTAAGCCCAAGTTCTTGGAAGGCAAAATTGGCCAGTGTCAAGCAGCTCCCTCTTCTCTGGAGAAGGAAATGGCAACCCACTCCAGTATTCTTGCCTGGAGAATCCCATGGACAGAGGAGCCTGGCAGGCCACTGTTCATGGAGTTGCAAGAGTCAGACATGACGTAGCAACTAAACTACTACTGCTAAGCAGCTCTGCGCCCCCTCTGTCTCTCATTGTAGCCTGGGTATCCCAGCTGGCTTCCCTAGTTTGTGTTTACTTGCCTGGCCCCTTGAGGGTTCATGACCCCTAGACCCAGAGGTCTCTAAGGCTTCAGGCCTTGACAGTCACAGTTCCCCCAGGGATGCTGGCCTTTGTCCTAAGGAGAGAGAGTGATCTGGAGCCTGCCCAGGGCTGCCCTTCCCACCTGGCCCCAGGCTGTGGAAGGACACATTCCTTTAGCAACTTCTAAGCCGATGCAGAGCAAAGCACCTTTGAGGAGACCCCCTCCACTCTCCTCAGCCCTCAAGGGCCTTGCAGCCAGAGCCAGTAACTCACAGCTGTGGTTACCCGCGCTGATTTCTGTTTTAAAAAATACTGCTGGATAAACAGTGAGGGAAATCCGAGCTGTTCCCACACCACATAAATCCCTGGTTTTCTGTCCTATCTGGTTAGCTGGTTTTTTCCCCAAAATAATGGCTCGGCTGCCTTGCATCAGGGGCTGGAAAGGTGCGCCCAGGGAAGTGGGCCCAGGAGTCTCCCAGGCTGGCGCCTTGCCCGGGCCTCCCTCCTTCTCCCTTTCAGCACTTCCTGCCCAGGGGCACTCACCTTTGTCCTCACTCCTTCCACCTGCACACCCTTCCTCCTCCTGCCTCCTGTCTGCTTTGTCTCACTCCCAGGCCTCCACAGGAGAACTTCCTGGGGGACCCTGAGCTCCTCTTCCAACCAGAAAGCCCACAGACAAAGTAAAACCTGCCCGACCACCACCCCTCCCTCTGGAAGTTCCCCTTGAGAATGGCCTACCAGAGCCTTCTGTCAAAGTGCAAATATCCTGGCTCAGAAAGTAAGGCCAGAGTCTTCTCCATCTTGAAGATTAGTTTTGCCTTGGATGACAGTTTCCAGACTTAGCGGGGTGGGTGGAGGGGAAAACAGACACCCAGTTGAGTTTGAATTTCAGATAAATAAAAAATTCCTTTTTAGCTTAAGTGTGTCCCCAGTATTATATCTGAGTGGCTGTGTGCTAGGTCGTGTCTGACTCTTTGCAGCCCCATGAACTATAACCCTCCAGACTCCTCTATCCTTGGGATCTTCCGGGCAAGAAGACTGGAATGGGGTGCCATCTCCTTCTCCAGAGGATCTTCCCGACCCAGAGAGAGAACTCACATCTCCTGTGTCTCCTGCACTGGCAGGCAGATTCTTTACCACTGAGCTACCAGTATTACACAGAGCATACTTAACTGGGCTCCCTGTATTTTTTTTCCTGGCTGCCCTAACTGAGAGCTTGCCCTTGAGATTCACATGCTTCTAGCTCCTTCAGGCACCGAAGCTCTAGAAAGGGCAGGTTTATTGAGCACGTACTGAGTGTCTGCAGGTCGTCTATACAGTGAGCTTCTACTTTGCAGTTGAGGAGACCGAGGTCAGGTGACCTTCAGGAGCTGGAGCTCAGAATCAAGTGACTCAGTGCCTCAGATGACTGTGTTTTCCAGTCCTCTGCCCACAGTCTCGGTGCAGATAAGTGATGGCTGCACCAAAAATTTACACACAAGAGAGGAAACTCAGCTGAGAAATTGTCTCTAATATTAACACAGTGTTTTCTGGGATTTAAAGCAAGACCCTGTCATTGGGTCCTTGCGTGGAATGTCCTGCAAGCTTCCTGGGAGCATCTGTGACCGTCGTGAGGACAGTATTCTGTGGTTTACTCAACTCCAATCTGTCCATCAAATTGGTTGAGCCTCATAAAAGTCCTAGAGGTCAGTAGTGACCCTGGTTCCTCAAAGCCTTCCAAGAAGCAAAGGACATATACATTCCAAATGAACCCCAGGACCAGCCACAAACATTCTGGTCCAAAATGATTTCCATCCTTGGAAGACAGACAGCTTGTCTGTCTCCCCTTTCAACCCTACATGGTCTTGCTGAGGATCCGGTGTCTCATTCGACTTTTGTTCTACTACTTGAGTGAATGTTAATGGCCTTCTCCCTCTCAAGTTGCCTTTTGAAGTTGTCCTCAAGGCAAAAACCTCAGGTATTTCCATCGTCATCATCCAGACTTTACCACTAAACATGGTACACTAAGCTATGGCACGAGATTTCCTACTATACCTCATTCACTTCTCAGCAACCCAACTGAGAAAGAAGGGAAAGAAGAAAAAACTTATTCCCGCTTTACAGATGAAGAAACTGAGGCTCAGGAATTCCCTGGTGGCCCAGTGGTTAGGACTCAGAGCTTTCACTGCTGGGGCCCAGGTTCAATCCCTGATCAGGGAACTAAGATCCTACCAGCTGCGCGGCACAGCGAAAAAAGATTAAAAAAAAAAAAGAAGAAGCTCAAGTGATAAACTGAGTTACCTAAGGCCATTCAGTTTATTAGTGGCAGAGCTAAGTGTGAACCCACACTCTCTGGATTCCCAAGGCCATGACCTCGACGCTCTGTTATGTTACCTCTCAGACTCACATTCATCGAGTCAGTGCTGCCATCCAGCCATCTCATCCTCTGTCGTCCCCTTCTCCTCCTGCCCCCAATCCCTCCCAGCATCAGAGTCTTTTCCAGTGAGTCAGCTCTTCGCATGAGGTGGCCAAAGTACTGGAGCTTCAGCTTTAGCATCATTCCTTTCAAAGAAATCCCAGGGTTGATCTCCTCCAGAATGGACTTGTTGGATCTCCTTGCAGTCCAAAGGACTCTCAAGAGTCTTCTCCAACACCACAGTTCAAAAGCATCAATTCTTCGGTGCTCAGCCTGCTTCACAGTCCAACTCTCACATCCATACATGACTACTGGAAAAACCATAGCCTTGACTAGATAGACCTTCGTTGGCAAAGTAATGTTTCTGCTTTTCAATATGCTATCTAGGTTGGTCATAACTTTTCTTCCAAGGAGTAAGTGTCTTTTAATTTCATGGCTGCAGTCACCATCTGCAGTGATTTTGGAGCCCCCCAAAATAAAGTCTGACGCTGTTTCCACTGTTTCCCCATCTATTTGCCATGAATTGATGGGACCAGATGCCATGATATTCGTTTTCTGAATGTTGAGCTTTAAGCCAACTTTTTCACTCTCCTCTTTCACTTTCATCAAGAGGCTTTTGAGTTCCTCTTCACTTTCTGCCACAAGGGTGGTGTCATCTGCATATCTGAGGTTATTGATATTTCTCCCGGCAGTATTACTCAGCCATTAAAAATGAAATCTTATTGTTTGTGACAACACAGATGGATCTAAAGGGTATTATGCTAAGTGAAATAAGTCAGATAGAGAAAGACAAAACAGAATCCGTATGATCTCATCTATATGTAGAACCTAAAGAGCAAAACAAAGAAAACCAAATGAAAAGAGACTCATAGATACAGAGAACAAACGGGTATTTGCCATTTGTTTGTAAAAAGTACAGGGGATTGAGAGCTACAAGCTTCCAATTATAAAATAATTAAGCCGTGGGGATACAATGTACAGCATAAGGAATATGGTCAATAACATTGTAATAACTTTGCATGGGGCTAGATTGAGACTTATCGTGACGATCATTTCAGAATGTGTACAAATGTCAAATCACTACATAGTGCACCTGAAACTAACATGATATTGTACATCAACTATATTTCCATTAAAAATAAATAAATATAGGGACTTCTCTGGTCCAGTGGCTAAGACTCCTCTCTCCCAATGCAGGGGGCCCAGGTTCAATCTCTGGTCAGCAAGCTATATCCCACGCGCTACAACTACAACCTGGTGCAGCCAGATAAATAAATAAGCACTTATAAATAAATAAATATCAATACAAACTGAGAAATTACCTGTAAGATTTAGAATCCTGACTTTAAAAAAAATAATGGAAAGATCTGGTAAAACTAAGCCCAAGTTCTTGGAAGGCAAAATTGGCCAGTGTCAAGCAGCTCCCTCTTCTCTGGAGAAGGAAATGGCAACCCACTCCAGTATTCTTGCCTGGAGAATCCCATGGACAGAGGAGCCTGGCAGGCCACTGTTCATGGAGTTGCAAGAGTCAGACATGACGTAGCAACTAAACTACTACTGCTAAGCAGCTCTGCGCCCCCTCTGTCTCTCATTGTAGCCTGGGTATCCCAGCTGGCTTCCCTAGTTTGTGTTTACTTGCCTGGCCCCTTGAGGGTTCATGACCCCTAGACCCAGAGGTCTCTAAGGCTTCAGGCCTTGACAGTCACAGTTCCCCAGGGATGCTGGCCTTTGTCCTAAGGAGAGAGAGTGATCTGGAGCCTGCCCAGGGCTGCCCTTCCCACCTGGCCCCAGGCTGTGGAAGGACACATTCCTTTAGCAACTTCTAAGCCGATGCAGAGCAAAGCACCTTTGAGGAGACCCCCTCCACTCTCCTCAGCCCTCAAGGGCCTTGCAGCCAGAGCCAGTAACTCACAGCTGTGGTTACCCGCGCTGATTTCTGTTTTAAAAAATACTGCTGGATAAACAGTGAGGGAAATCCGAGCTGTTCCCACACCACATAAATCCCTGGTTTTCTGTCCTATCTGGTTAGCTGGTTTTTTCCCCAAAATAATGGCTCGGCTGCCTTGCATCAGGGGCTGGAAAGGTGCGCCCAGGGAAGTGGGCCCAGGAGTCTCCCAGGCTGGCGCCTTGCCCGGGCCTCCCTCCTTCTCCCTTTCAGCACTTCCTGCCCAGGGGCACTCACCTTTGTCCTCACTCCTTCCACCTGCACACCCTTCCTCCTCCTGCCTCCTGTCTGCTTTGTCTCACTCCCAGGCCTCCACAGGAGAACTTCCTGGGGGACCCTGAGCTCCTCTTCCAACCAGAAAGCCCACAGACAAAGTAAAACCTGCCCGACCACCACCCCTCCCTCTGGAAGTTCCCCTTGAGAATGGCCTACCAGAGCCTTCTGTCAAAGTGCAAATATCCTGGCTCAGAAAGTAAGGCCAGAGTCTTCTCCATCTTGAAGATTAGTTTTGCCTTGGATGACAGTTTCCAGACTTAGCGGGGTGGGTGGAGGGGAAAACAGACACCCAGTTGAGTTTGAATTTCAGATAAATAAAAAATTCCTTTTTAGCTTAAGTGTGTCCCCAGTATTATATCTGAGTGGCTGTGTGCTAGGTCGTGTCTGACTCTTTGCAGCCCCATGAACTATAACCCTCCAGACTCCTCTATCCTTGGGATCTTCCGGGCAAGAAGACTGGAATGGGGTGCCATCTCCTTCTCCAGAGGATCTTCCCGACCCAGAGAGAGAACTCCATCTCCTGTGTCTCCTGCACTGGCAGGCAGATTCTTTACCACTGAGCTACCAGTATTACACAGAGCATACTTAACTGGGCTCCCTGTATTTTTTTTCCTGGCTGCCCTAACTGAGAGCTTGCCCTTGAGATTCACATGCTTCTAGCTCCTTCAGGCACCGAAGCTCTAGAAAGGGCAGGTTTATTGAGCACGTACTGAGTGTCTGCAGGTCGTCTATACAGTGAGCTTCTACTTTGCAGTTGAGGAGACCGAGGTCAGGTGACCTTCAGGAGCTGGAGCTCAGAATCAAGTGACTCAGTGCCTCAGATGACTGTGTTTTCCAGTCCTCTGCCCACAGTCTCGGTGCAGATAAGTGATGGCTGCACCAAAAATTTACACACAAGAGAGGAAACTCAGCTGAGAAATTGTCTCTAATATTAACACAGTGTTTTCTGGGATTTAAAGCAAGACCCTGTCATTGGGTCCTTGCGTGGAATGTCCTGCAAGCTTCCTGGGAGCATCTGTGACCGTCGTGAGGACAGTATTCTGTGGTTTACTCAACTCCAATCTGTCCATCAAATTGGTTGAGCCTCATAAAAGTCCTAGAGGTCAGTAGTGACCCTGGTTCCTCAAAGCCTTCCAAGAAGCAAAGGACATATACATTCCAAATGAACCCCAGGACCAGCCACAAACATTCTGGTCCAAAATGATTTCCATCCTTGGAAGACAGACAGCTTGTCTGTCTCCCCTTTCAACCCTACATGGTCTTGCTGAGGATCCGGTGTCTCATTCGACTTTTGTTCTACTACTTGAGTGAATGTTAATGGCCTTCTCCCTCTCAAGTTGCCTTTTGAAGTTGTCCTCAAGGCAAAAACCTCAGGTATTTCCATCGTCATCATCCAGACTTTACCACTAAACATGGTACACTAAGCTATGGCACGAGATTTCCTACTATACCTCATTCACTTCTCAGCAACCCAACTGAGAAAGAAGGGAAAGAAGAAAAAACTTATTCCCGCTTTACAGATGAAGAAACTGAGGCCAGGAATTCCCTGGTGGCCCAGTGGTTAGGACTCAGAGCTTTCACTGCTGGGGCCCAGGTTCAATCCCTGATCAGGGAACTAAGATCCTACCAGCTGCGCGGCACAGCGAAAAAAGATTAAAAAAAAAAAAGAAGAAGCTCAAGTGATAAACTGAGTTACCTAAGGCCATTCAGTTTATTAGTGGCAGAGCTAAGTGTGAACCCACACTCTCTGGATTCCCAAGGCCATGACCTCGACGCTCTGTTATGTTACCATAGAAGAAGGTATGGGGGTCAAAGGGCAGCTAGGATGTGCTCTCTTCATCCTCTATGGAGCCGTAACCTGCCCCATAGTCCAGCAGACTGGAAAGGGGAGATATAGTAACTCGCCCTTTACGTCAGCCAGCTCTTTTCGCAGACATCAGATCGTGGATCCTCTTAACAGCCACACGAGGTGAGTACTGTCATCTCTGCTTCAACAGCGAGAAAACTGAGGCCCAGAAAAGGGATGTGTTATGTCTGAAGCTACATAGCAGAAGAAGGACAAGGCCACATGTCAAACTCGAGCCTCTGCCTCCAGGCCCAGGTTCTCCCCTGGCAGCCCTGCAGTTGCAGGCACAGGTCGGGGCTGGGGAGCTGTGGGGGATTCCCAAGGATACGCCCCCGTGTTGAGCACAATGGGGGAAATTCCAAAAGTTCCTTGGGATGGCTCAGGTGTGGCCAAGCCCACCGTCCTCCTCAGGGACCCTCCTCCTCACGCAGGCTTTTCCTCTTCCTCCTCCAACTCCCCAACAACAACCAGAAACGGGGTCCCCTCCCTTCCTGGAAACCCTGCTCCCCTTGGCCGCTCAGGGCTTTTTTCCACAAACAGCCACGTCCATCCATCTCTGTCTTGCGGCTCTCGGGGCCTTGGCGGGGACACGCTGACTTTGAGGAGGTTAAAGGTGCCGGTGTCCGGCCTTCATCTAACAAACGGGTCGCCGTGAGGGGAGGACCGTTGTTGTTCTTTCCTGGCCTCAGAAGAGGAGCCTGTCAGGAAGATGAGAGGCCAGCGGGCCCCCGGCCGCACCCTGCGGGGAGGCTGACAGACGCCGGCAGCTGCGCGGCGCCAGGGTGCCAGGGCCCTGCCTTCTCAGCGCAGAGGGCCCCCTGCGCCCCTCCCTGAGCCCCTCCTGACCTCTCAGCCCCCTGATGACCCAGGACCCAGCCTTCCAGGGGCAAAGGACCAGGCTCTGGGCCTCCCTGGGACGGGGTCCTTGGCCAGATGGGGAGGACAGAGCCGGAGTCCGGTTACAGCCTGCGGGCCAGACCCCGGGAAGGTTCCTCTCCCCCCCCAGCCGCCTGTGGATTCCTTCCAGAGCCCCCACAGCCTGCAGCCCCTCGAGGGACCGCCCCAGACTGTTCTCTGTGGAATTCCCTCAGTGCCCACTCCTCAGTCCCATTTGGAATCATCCAGGTAAAGGAAAACTAGATGGACTAGGAAGGGAGCCACTTTTATCCATTAACTACTTGGCACTTTGCATAAATGATTTCATTTCGAATTCTCCAGCATCTGTGGGCAGGGCATTCTGAGGCAGTGGGGCCAGGCTGCCTGGGTTTGAATCCTGGATCCTCCACTTCCCAGCGGTGTGACCTGGTGCGGGCTATGCTGTCTCTCTGTGCTCCCTCCTATAAAAGATGGAGAAGGTGAGAACCCAGTGGGCTTTTGTAGCATCCACTGGGGAACCTGGTTGAGGCACTAAGATCAGTGGCCAAGCAGAAGCTGTAAGGACCATCCCAGGTTAGGGGAAATGGAAGCTCAGAGAGATGAAGTGACTTGTCCTGGGGCACACAGCTGGGAAGTGGCAGATTCCAGATTTGAACTTTGAACTGTCTAACCCCAAAGTCTGTGCTCCTTCCTCAGCATCAGAGTGCTCCAGACTGGACAGCGGGCCACCTGAGGGCAATGCCTGCTTCTGCCATTTCTTAGTTGTGTGACTCCGAGCAGCTCCCATAATCTGTCTGAGCCTCTATTTCTTCATGTGTATAAATGTAGAGTGTAATTCTTTCTTTACCCAAAATAGGAGGTTGTAAGTTTCAGAGGAGAAATGTACACTCAATGGGCAAGTCCTGGACAAAGCGGAGAGGGGAGTCTGATTTGTGGCTTTGACCCCATCTCCTCCACCAGCCTGCAACACCCTGGCTGCCTGTTCTGGAAGATGAGATGCCTGTTTAATTAACATCATGTGTGCTCCCTCCAGGCCTCAGAGCTGAGACCCATGGCCCCTCCTTGGGGAACCTTGGGCATCTTTGGAACCAGCCAGCATATACATTCCCGTCCATTCCCATTTCAGCCCCAATCCTGCTGCACTAGACCATGTAAATAATTCAGTGGGCAAGGAGCTCTGACCCTGTATGCTTGGAATGTCATTCTCCAAGAAATTATATTAACCCTCCAGAGAGACCAGCAGGCCATGGAGACTGAGTAGACTGACTGGCCAGTTGAAATGGCAATGGATCCTCCTGTGATGGGCACCAGCCTATAAGACCATGGGAAAGTGAACGTCACTCCATTGTGTCTGTCTCTTTGTGACCCCATGGATTGTAGCCCATCAGGCTCCTCTGTTCATGGAATTCTCCAGGCAAGAAAACTGGAGTGAGTTGTCATTTCCTTCTTCAGGGTATCTTCCCAACCCAGGAATTGAACTCTGGTCTCCTGCATTCATTGCAGGCATAGATCCTTTACCCTCTGAGCCACCAGGGAAGCTCTTAGACCATGAGACTGTCAAAGAGAACTCTTTGGGGACTTCCCTGGTGGTCCAGTGGCTAAGACTCCACGCTCCCAATGCAGGGGGTCCGGGGTTCAATCCCTGGTGAAAGAACTAGATACCATGTGCTGCAATAAAAATCAAAGATCCCCCATGCCACAGCTAAGATTCGGTGCAGCCAAGTAAATAAATATTTTTTAAAAGAGAGAGAGAAAAATCTTTGGGGAACGAGAAGCTCCTGATTCCTATTTCCATGCACAGACTCCATGGAAAACTTGGCCCCTGGGGGTGGGGAAGACAAAGCAGGTGGGCGAAGGTTACAGGGCCAGAGAGCAGGTGGGGAAGCCAGGAGAAACTTCAAGGAACCTACCTAAGTGTCTTTCCTTTGCCTTGGAGAAAAATGACTTGAAACCCCACTAGACAAAAGTGTGGCTAATTGGCATGTAAGTTGGGGGTTAAAGAGCGGAAGGAAGAATCTGATTGTTTTTTTAAGTTACTGAGAAAGTGAGAATGTCACTGTGGGCCGAGAGAAATAATTTTTTTTCTGGAGTGTGTCTCTCTTTCTACTACAGACCGTAGTGGGCCACTGAGACTTGCAAAAAAAGATTGCTTTTAATCCACCTTCCTTTTTGCAGGCAGCAGTAGAAGGGCCTTTAAATCAAATGCAATCAGCAAACTTGTCTCTTGCACTTATTCCCTGCTTCACTCCCTGGAATTTGGCACTTGATGGTTTCTGGATCTGACTTAAGGCTTTTTTCAAATCCAAGACTTGGGGAATTTTGTTAACAGTGCAATAAAATAACTTCATAGTGTTATAGGAGGCACATTAAAGAAAGTGTGTGTGTGCTGCTCTCTTTCCTTAAAAAAAAAAAATACAGACAATGTTTCTTTAAAAGACTCCATCTGCAAATCCCATTAGATGTGCATATAAGGTTTCTGATGATTAATAGTTGCCTGCTCGGGTTTTGGTTGGAGGGGATCGTGTGTGTGCTGGTTAACCCCTCCCTCTCCTCTCTCACATTTCACTTCAGAAATTTGTCACTCTCTCCCCACCGCAGGATTTAAAAGTGTGTCTCAGCAGCCTTGGACCAGCTCTTTGCAGGCATTTGCTGCGGGCTCCAGGACAAGCCCTCGTCAGCCGGTGCGTCTGGGCTGGGACAGTGAAAATGTTTAGTGTCAACGGCGACAAATACACGTATAGGAGACCCCACTAGGCAGGCTGGTGGGTCAGGGGGAACAGGAAGCCAGGAGCCAAATCCAACATAGGTGCGGGCACACGTTATGTGTGGCCACCCACACGTGTGCGTACTCTGAGGAGCAGCTTTCGTTTTGGTTTTTGTTTTGGTTCCTGGGGCAAATTTTTATTGAACACTTTTGCCCTCCTGTTTATAAAAAAAAAAATTTTTTTTTGGTTGCATTTTTAACAATTTGAATATAAAAAGTGTAAGAATCCAACCTTTGAAAGGATTGAGGCGGGCAGCAGACGCAGATGGATCCAGCGGCCAGCAGCTGCATGAGGGGTCCCCACCCTCCGGCCCCTGTCTGGGGCTGCCTTCGAAACCCCCACTCGGAAGGCACTGGAGCCTCAGGGCTCCCCCACTACCCGCCAACCCCATTCTCCTTCCACCAGAAACCAGACTTCCCAGCGACAGCGACAGCTGCATACCCTGATTTCTCAGCCTCATGCCTGGCAGCCACACCACACAGCCTGCCCCGGGAGGAGCGAGGCTTCATTGAGCAGCACCCTGCCTTCCCACAGCCCCCCGACTGGCACTTCCCTGTCTCGGAGGCCCGGCGTAGGCTCAACCCAGGCCCCGTGGGGGGCTCCAAGGAGATAGGTGCCAACAGCCCAGGCCTGGTGGACACCACGGGAGGCCCAGGCGAGGACTATGAGGTCCTTGGGAGCACTGCCAACGAGACGGAGAAGAAGTCAACCAGACGGAAAAAGGAAAATTCAGGTAGGTGGCTGAGGAACAGCTGAGTGTTCCTTTACTGTGTGACTTTGAGGAAGTTGCTTGCCCTCTCTGAGCCTAGGTAGCCTGATGTGAATGGGGGATAATATGATCCAATCTCCCCAAAGTCCGGAGACTTAAACCAGTTACCTCTGGGGGTATTTCTGCTCAGAATTCTAGGATTCTCTGGTGATGGGGGCTATGTCTGTGTCCTCACCTCTCCTGGGTTCCAAGAAGATGTGCTGGAAAGAGAATGAAACAGGATCCACAAAGATTTGGAGGGCAGGTGGGATGGAGCCTCCGGGTACAGGTTGGCAAAGGCTGGAGGGGGCTTTTCTGAACTGGACTGTGTCTGGGTCACAGTTCTCCCCAGTATGCCCCAGGCGGTTCCAAGTGGCCCCGAAAGCCCCAGGGCTTACTCCCCAGGAGAGTAGCTTACTCCCCAAGGCTCAGAGGGCTAGGACCAAGGTTGGGACCCTGGGCAATCAAACAGAACCAGGACTCTGTGTCTCTGGAAGTCTAGAGGCAGCAAAGCAGACATAGGGCAGGGATGCAAGAGGCAAACGCTAAGGTTTGGGGCAGACTGCCCGTGAGGAATGCGCTGCCCTACTGGGCTGTGTGGACAGGCCGAGGGGCAGCACAACCTGCTAAGGTCTGGGTGATCTCCCAAAGGCCACTCCTCAGAGGAGCCCTTCTGAGGAGTCACTGATCTTGGGGAAGTCAGAGAGGCAGGCAGCAGAGGGTAAGCCCTGGTGGAGTATCAGAGGCCAGAGGATGGAGCTGACCTGCTTGTTCATACCCCATTAATGTCCATCTGCTCCTGGTGGTGGGGACTGTTGTTTCCTTATCTCCCCATGGGACCTCCCAGCTTCTCTCACCACCCATTCACCTTTTGTCTCGTTCCCCGTCTCTATCTCAACCAGAACAAGACAGGGCCCTTGCCTCCTGCACCCACTGCCCGACTATGTCCTCCTAGCGGCTGCCCTCAGGGTACATCTATCTGTCTGAACCTACAGAAGAGTTTTCATGGGGCTAATGAGGGGCAGGCAGCAAATGAGAAGACCAACCAAAGAGAACACTCTCTGCTTTAGTTTACAAAGTGCTTTCAAAGTAGCCCAGATTTCCCGAGCATCTTCTGTTGGCCGAGTTTTGGCAGAGGCCCTGGGGCTGCAGGGATGAATAAGGTGTTCTCACCCCCAAACAGCTCAAACTGAGAGGGAGGGGAGGCCAGCAGATGCCACTGGCAGTGGATGTGCTATGACTGAGGGGGTTCAAGGTGCTGTAAGAAACATATGATAGTTCTGAGTCGCACAGGTTCAAGTTTGGTCCGTCAGGTCTTATCAGTGCCTCGATTCTTTATGCATGGAAAAGAAGAGACCGAAAAGCTTGAGAGGAGTTCTGCTAACATGGAGTTAAAGGAGAGTGACCCACTCATCCCAATGTACCCAGCACTTCCCGGTTTTAGCACTGAAAGTCCAGTGTCCCCAGGACAGTTGGTCACCCTAGAAGAAAGCTCAAACCTCAGACTTCAGACCCCAAATCCCACACCCTTCAGTAGATCTCAAACACAGTCCTCATTTTGAAATATCTGGTCTCCATGCTTGAAGAAGTCCCTCGGTGTGCTCACAGTGGATAATAAAAACCACAGTCCCTGGTGGTCCAATGGTTAAGACCCTGTGCTTCCCCTGTAGGGGGCAAGGGTTCAATGCCTGGTCAGGGAACTAAGATCCCAGGTGCCAAGCTTCAAGACCAATAAATAAAATAATAATTTCTTTGAGTTAAAAGCAAAGCAAAACAAAACATAGCCCTCTTGGATGCTATGAATAGAAAGGCTCTTTAAGTTCTCAGCCGGTGAAACCCTGAACTGTTCCTTGGCCTGGCTGGAAATTTGCTGAGAATGGGACACTTTCTGCTTCTCCTCTCCAAGGAACTCTCAGCTCCTTGGCTCTGCACCTAGTTGAAGAGTTCGCCCCTCTACAGCGCCTGCCACTGTAACTCCTCAATCTCTGCCCACACCCACCTCAGCTGCATCCAGTCACTTTCCAGGGAGCTGTGAGCCAAGGGTATTAGGAAGGCATGGACAAAGCCAAGGGCCAGGCTTAGACAAGGGCATTCCATGTTTCAGCTGGACCCAAATGCACCATCTTTCCTTTGAATAAGTGGCCCGTGGATGGTGCTTCTCACATGTCAAGCAGCTGGCCACCCCAGGGCACCCTCCTTATAGGGTCAGTTTCTGGTCAGGAGAGGTTCTCACCCAGGAGGGGCCCTGAGCTCTCCCTCAAGGTCCTCTCAGAAGCAGCACTGGCAGCAGCAGTCATACAAGGCAGGGCACAGCTGGCTGACTCTCATTCATTCTCTGGGGTTCCAGACACTCTCTGGTCAACATGGAAATCTTTATCCCCCAGTGGCTTGCATCGTCCTTTGAGATTTAATTAAAGAGGCAGGAAAGATCAGCTTTGTAAGAACCTAAAGAAAAGGAGTGCAATGGGCAGGGCTCACAACTAACTCCAGGAGTCTGGAATTCAGATCACAAGAGACAAGTCCACGAAGAATCACCACCCTGGGACTTGCCTGGTGGTCCGGTGGCTAAGACTCCATACTCTCAATGCAAGGGACTGGGGTTCGATCTCTGGTCAGGGAACTGAATCCTGTATGTCCCAACTAAGACCTGGCATAGCCAGAATAAATATTGAAAAACAAAACAAAGAACCCCCATCCACCCTATCAATCCTGATCCACTGGTTGGACTGTCTAATTTAAACTTTGATATCCTGTTCATCATGGACTTTTTGTAAGAATTTTGATTTTTTTAAACATTGCCTTAAAATATTCTTTCTCTTCATTACTGTGGTTTTTGGCACCCCTTGCATGTTGTACTCAATGTGAGTGTCTCGCCCCAGCCCCTGCTAGGCCATCTCTGGAAGGTTAATCAGCACTGATCAGAAGTGTGTTTTCCATCATTGCTTCACAATCAGGCAGACAGGTTGCGGGTTGGCAGGGCCACTTCCCACTGCTTGACGTTGAGAAAGTCCTTAATTTCTCAGAGCCTCTGTCTCCCCAGCTGTAAAATGGGACTATAACAGTATCACCCTCCGCATAGAGTCCCTGCGAAGGTTAAATGCTGTGATCCGTGAGATGAACCCTGTGCCTGACACAGGAGTTCGATAAATAGTGGTTGTGAATGGTATCAGGCCTGTCTTTACAGAACTAGTCTCCAGAACATAGAATCTGACAAATAGCCCTTTGTTTTGGGGGACAGTGGAATTGAACATTTCAAACATGCTGTCTCAGAAATTCCTGAGCCTGGGATATGAAATGTGGAAACTTCTCAAAATCATTGTTGGTCCTGAAATCCAGTTGCCATCAATTAGGAGCCTGAAGCTCAGAGAGCCACCAGAGAAGCTGGGGGAGGGAGTGAGTCGTGCCCGGTAAACGTGTCCCAAGCTGGTTGGCCTGGCCAGGAAGGGTCCGGTAACAGAAAGTTCGTTTCGAAAGGAAGTTCTCTGCTCCCCGGTCTCCTTCAAAGCTCTGCCAGTCCCAGTTGCTTTCCCATCACTTGCCATCACCGGAAGTGGAGCTGATTTGCTCAAGGAAATGGTCAGGAAAGAGGAGCTCCCTGGACCCCACTCTGAAACTTTCTGTTGGTTCACAGCACAAAGCTGACTTAAGAGTTGGCTGTGATGTTAACTCGCCCTAACCACTCCCGCTGCGGGGGGCCAGGGAGCATTAAAGGCCCCTGCTGGCAAGGACAGCTGCCACTCCTGTTTGCCAATCTGTCATGGCTACCATGGTCGTCCTTAATTTATGGGAATGAAAGATTTCACGGTGATTTCCTGACGGGGTTCAAGGGAAGGTCACGTGTGATCAGCCCGGTGGCAACAGGTGAATCTGATCGGCCGCCTGGGAGGGCCTCCGTGCCTGGGATCCCCGCTGCTGGCTGATGCTCTCACATAGTCATTCTGTCTTCATCAGATTTGCTTTGTCCTCCACCCCATACTCCTAAAGCTCCGACATGTGTGCCTCCCAGGGCTCCTCCTTCCCTGTTTTCTCCCCTGTAAGATCTGAGGTCCACCTGCCCTGCCCCTGCCCAGCTACGCACACTCTCAATTTCCCCTGAGGTTGAAAAACCCTCCACAAAGTGGCCTCTTTCCCACCTGATTTCCCTCTACAGCCCACCCCTCCCACTCCTGTCTCCACTCAACAAGCCACCAAGCCAATTTAGTTGCCTTGAAAAGGCACCCTGCTTTTTCTCCCCACCACCCCGATTTGTTCAGTGCTTCCCCTTGCTTCCCCTTGCCTCAAACACCCTTCTCTTCCCACACCCTTCTGCCTTATTTTAACATCCAGCTTGAAAGCCACCTACTCCAAGGATCCTTCACTCCTTCCATCCTTCCTTCATGATTCCACTTGTACATGGGATCATTTCAGCGAAAGTTACAGTTTAGAAGTTTCAAATGACAGTATCACTAGAACCTGCGGCTGATTTTATAAATACAGTTTGCAACTTCATAAAGGAGCTCCCTGAGGTTTCTTACCATCAAACATCTAATATTTGAAATCTGTTTTTTCTTTAATATGATCAAAAACACATCATGTAAGCTTGACCATCATAACCACTTTTAAGTGTGCAGTTCAGTAGCATTAACTATTATATATATAAAATTGTGCAACAGACCTCTAGAACTTTTTCATCTTATACAATGAAATTCTACATCCATTGAAAAACAGTTCCTTTTACCCTCTTCCTTGCACCACCCCTGCCCCCAGGCCCTGGCAACCAACATTCTACTTTCTGTTTCTAAGAATTTGATTACTTTCAGTTCAGTTCAGTTCAGTCAGTCGTGTCCGACTCTTTGCGACCCCATGAATTGCAGCACACCAGGCCTCCCTGTCCATCACCAACTCCCTAAGTTCACTCAAATTCACGTCCATCGAGTCGGTGATGCCATCCAGCCATCTCATCCTCGGTCGTCCCCTTCTCCTCCTGCCCCCAATCCCTCCCAGCATCAGAGTCTTTTCCAATGAGTCAACTCTTCGCATGAGGTGGCCAAAGTACTGGAGTTTCAGCTTTTTACCTCATATATGTGGAATCAAGCACTATCTGTCTTTTCATGATAGATTTAGTTTACTTAGCCCAATGTCCTCAAGCCTTATCTGTGTTGTAGCATATGACAGAATTTCTTTATTTTTTTAAGGCTGAATAATATTCTGCTGTGTGTATATGCACATTTTCTTTATTCATTCACCTGTAATGGCCACTTGGTTTGTTTCCACCTCTTGATTATTATGAATGATTCTGCAATGGACGTGGATGTGCAAATCTCTTTAAGATCCTGCAGTGAATTCTTTTGGATATATACTCAGAAGTAGAACTGTTGGATCATATGGTAACTATGTTAATCTTTTGAGGAACCACTATACTGTTTTCCCTATGGAATGCTTTTGTTGACCATACTTTTGGGGTCATATCCAAGAAATCATTGCCAAATCCATTCTCTCCATGTTTTCTTCTAGGAGTTTTCTAGTTTTAGGTCTTGCATTTTAGGCCTTTAATGTATTTTTGAGTTAATTTTTATGTGTGGTGTACAGAAAAGATCCAACTTTATCCTTTTGCTTGGGTGCCTGTTTTCCCAGCACTGTTTGTTTAAGATTGTTCCTTCCCCATTGTGTAGCCTTGGCACCTTTGTTGAAGATCATTTGATTGTTTATGTGAAGGCTTACATCTGGGCTCTCTCTTCTGTTCCATTGATGTATGTGTCTCCTCTTATGCCGGTATCACATTGTTTTGATTACTGTCACTTTGTAATGTGTTTTAAAATCAGGAAGCAGGAAGCCTCCAGCTTTGTTTTTCTTTCTCAAGATTGTTTGGGCTATTCAGGATTCTTTGAGATTTCCTATGAATTTTAGGATGATTTTTTTCTATTTTTGCAAAAATATGCCATTGGGATTTTTGTAGGGATTGAATTGAGTTTGTAGATCACTTTGTATAGAATGGACATTTTAACAATATTGCCTTTCAAAATCCATGAACACAGGATGTCTTTCTTTTCATTTGTGTCTTTAATTTCTTTTAGCAATGTTTTGTCATTTTCATTGTACAAGTCTTTTGCCTCCTTAGTTAAGTTTATTCCTAAGTATTTTATTCTTTTTGATGGTATTGTGAATGGGATTATTTTCTTAATTTCCCTTTTGAATTGTGTATTGTTCATATATAAAAACACAACTGAATTGTGCATGTTGATTCTGTATCCTGCAACCTTGCTGAATGTGTTACTTCTAAAAGGCTTTTATGGAATCTTTGGGGTTTTCCACATACAAGATTGTACTATCTACAAAGAGAGATCATTTTACTTCTTTCTTTCTGACTTAGATGCCTCTTAACTTCTTTTTCTTGTCTGATTGCTCTGGCTAGGACTTCCAGCATTATATCAAATGGAAATAGTAAGAATGGGCATCCTTGCCTAGTTCCTGATGTTAGAGAAAACTATTTTAGTTTTTTCACCACTGAGTATGATATTAGCTACAGGCTTTTCATATATGGCCTTTATTATGTTGAGGTAATTTCTTCCCTTCCTGGTTTATTGAGTGTCCAAGAATCCTTTGGTGACCTCTCTCTCCACACACGTGGAGCATGTCCTGTTGACAAATCTATTTTAGCATCAAACCACAGTTGGCTTATATCCAGAGTTATAGATGCATACAGCGGCCTTTTCCCTTAAAACGGAAGTGTCTAGATGGCTGGAATGCTATCTGATTCACCTGTGCAGTATCACTAGCACCTACTGTAACATTTGTACACAGAAGCTATGTGTCTGGCCAATAGCCTCTACTGTAATCTGGCATTCACTCATTCATTTTCTCACTTTCTGAGAGTGGCTCCACCACCTGGCATGGGGTTTTCACCATGTGTGCTGTGCTTCTGTAAAATGCATCAGGACTTTTATAGTCTCACTCATGAAAAAGTGTGCAGAGAGCCAGACTTCGATCATAAAACCAGCGCAGGGTCAGAGTGAGTGCTGGGGTCAGAAAGATGTGTAAACATCCACATGCAGGCTGGGCTGACTCACAGGAATCCCCTACAGGGCACTGGGGTTGGGTCCAGCAAGGGGAGCTGCTACGGCTGAGCAGTGAAGGGGACCCACCATGGTCAGGCACTTAGGGGGGCTCCTGGCTGGGCCCAACTGCCACGTGAACAAATGGCTGTGCTCACCAGTCTAGAGGAAAGCACACCTTTTTCTAATTTGCAGAGAGGTCGCTATGGTCTTGCATCAGTTTCGTACCCATCATGGCCTTGTTCCCTCTCTCTCCTCAGTGGTAAGCACAGCTGTAGGGAGTTAGGTGGGGGGCATCTTGGCTCGCTTGGGTATAACAAATACCATAGACTGGGGAGCTTATTGGAGAAGGCAATGGCACCCCACTCCAGTACTTTTGCCTGGAAAATCCCATGGATGGAGGAGCCTGGTAGCCCCTGCAGTCCATGGGGCCACTAGAGTCAGACATGACTGAGCGACTTCCCTTTCACTTTTCACTTTCATGCATTGGAGAAGGAAATGGCAACCCACTCCAGTGTTCTTGCCTGGAGAATCCAGGGACGGGGGAGCCTGGTGGGCTGCCATCTATGGGGTCACACAGAGTCGGACACGACTGAAGTGACTTAGCAGGGGTAGCAGGGGGGCTTAAACAACAGACATTTGTTTTCCCACAGTTCTGGAAACTGGAAGTCAAAGATCAAGATGTTGGCAGGTTCGGTTTCTCCTGAGGCTTCTCTCTTTGGCTGGCAAATGGCCTCCTTCTTGTCATGTCCTCATTTGGTCATTCTCTGTGTCCTCATCTCTTCTTATGAAGACACAAGTCAGATTGGATTAGGGCTCACGCTAACAGCCTTCCTGGAGAAGGGAATGGTACCCGCTCCAGTATTCTGGCCTGGAGAACCCCATGGACTATATACAACTGCTGCTGCTGCTAAGTCACTTCAGTCGTGTCCGACTCTGTGCGACCCCATAGATGGCAGCCCACCAGGCTCCCCCGTCCCTGAGATTCTCCAGGCAAGAACATTGGAGTGGGTTGCCATTTCCTTCTCCAATGCATGAAAGTGAAAATTGAAAGTGAAGTTGTTCAGTCGTGCCCGACTCTTAGTGACCCCATGGACTGCAGCCCACTGGGCTCCTCCGTCCGTAGGATTTTCCAGGCAAGGGTACTTGAGTAGGGTGACATAACATGGGGTCACAAAGAGTCAGACACGACTGAGTGAAAGTATTTAAAGTACTTTCGTACTCTGTACTTAAAATACAGAAAGTACTTCTGTGAAAGTACTTAACAGCCTCATTTTAACTTCATCACCTCTTGAAAGACCCTGTCTCAAAACAGTCGCATTCAGAGGTAATGAACGTTAGAATGTCAACATATTAATTGATAGAGGGGACACGATTCGACCCATAAACAGAGGAAACGGGGACAAGACTCTAGCAGTGGCACAAATGCTCCAGTTATAAATCCCTTTCAGAGCTTCCCTAGCCCGGGGTCCAGGGTCTTTTGGCCACTAGAGCTTTTCCATTCCTATAGGGTGTTGCTTCTGGCCACAAGGAGATCCTGCGTTCTTTTTTAACTGTTTTTGTTCTTTTTCCTGATGTGGACCATTATTTAAAGTCTTTATTAAATTTGTTACAATACTGCTTCTGTTTTATGTTTTGGTCTTTCGATCACAAGGCATGTGGGACCCTAGTGCCCCGACCAGGGATCAAACCTCCATCTCTTGCATTGGGAGGTGAAGTGTTAACTACTAGACCACCAGGGAAGTCCCAATCCTGGTATTTTTATCTTTTTCCCACAAACAGAGAAGAAGTGGAGACTGTTTTAGGAATGAATCCCTAGAGAAGCAGGGTGTTTGACAGACAAAGAAGGAAAGGAGGTGATAACAAAATAAATGGACAACCTCAGTAAGTGTCACCCGGGTCATGAGCATGACTCTTGCGTATCACACCCAGTGATTGCAAATCCATACCCACCTCCGCAGGGCAAGACTCAAGGCCCCTGGAGACCCCTAGAGCCAGCTTCCTCAGTGCCCACTCTGCCCACAGAATCAGGCTGCCCTGGCCTCTCCCAGCTCCCACCCCCACTCTAGCCTTTTCTATTTCATGTTTTCCCATCTTCCTTGAATTCAATGATGAAGGAACCATGTGAGCAATGGGGCCTGGGTCCTAAAGCCTACACTTCCTTTGGTGACAGCTGAGGGTGACATCTGGAACTTATAAACACAAAGCCCAGCGCTGCCTGCGCCTTCCCCAACCATCTCAGAAGCTCACTGCAGCTCCTACCTCTCATTTCCACTGCCCCTCCCCACTCCAATTCTCTGCTGCAAACCTCCATGGTCCTCACACCCCAACTCCTCACTCAGTCCATTCCACTTTCCCTTATCAGAGCTCACCGTCACTGCCTGCCCCACCACCAACACCTGGGACTCTCAGCAAACATGACTCTAGCCCTGCTGCTGCTGCTGCTAAGTCGCTTCAGTCGTGACCGACTCTATGCGACCCCATAGACGGCAGCCCACCAGGCTCTGCCGTCCCTGGGATTCTCCAGGCAAGAACACTGGAGTGGGCTGCCATTTCCTTCTCCAGTGCATGAAAGGGAAAGGGAAAGTGAAGTCGCTCAGTCGTATCCGACTCTTCGCAACCCCATGGACTGCAGCCCACCAGGCTCCTCTGTCCATGGGATTCTCCAGGCAAGAGTACTGGAGTGGGGTGCCATTGCCTTCTCCGACTCTAGCCCTAGGCATTACCATCTCAGAGAACATAACCTAAATTCCCCAGGCCCACTGCTGGGCTCCTCAAAGAAGCTTGGAGCCCTATCATGTCTCCTCAGGCCCCCATGGGAGAGGAAAAGGGTCTAGACATTGAGGTGGGGCGGGGCCCAGAGAGAGAGGCTGGCCAGTCCTAGGAAGCCAGAGAGGTCTGGATGCAAACCCATCTGGGGAATGGTTCCATCCAGGTCTTGTCTATTTTGAGGGCTTTGACTCCTCCCTCTGAAGCTGAAAGTATCAAAACTAATGAGCAGGGGATTTCCCCAGTGGTCCAGTGGTTAAGACTCCATGCTTTCAATGCAGGGGGCATGGGTTCAATCCCTGGTCAGGGAACTAAGATCCCACATGCTGCACAGTGTGGTCAAATTAAAAAAAAAAAACAAACAGCTAATGAGCACATTAAAGGTCTGGTCTGTAGCCCAGGAAACTATAGGCACCATTTTCAGAGGATTTGCCAAGGTCTCATCTAGGGAAGTCCCTGGGAGGCCGACCTGGACACAGATTGAGATTGCCATCCTTGGAGTAACCACATCTCCATAGTCATTGTCCCCGCAGCCCAGGGTGACCTAGCCTGGATGTGTCCTGGGGGACTTTGGGCAAACCATTTAATCTCTGGGTCTCAATTTCCTCGTTTGTTCTATGGTCTAATGTGTACCTTACCCACCTCACAGAATAATTAAGAGGATCTAATAGGAAGCAACCTAATAGCAAGGAAATAGCTTCCTCTCAAGGAAATCTTGGTTCTCAGCCCACTTCTGCCACTAACTTGCTGTATGTCTTTTTTGGGGGGGGGTCCAAATCTTTTTTTTTTTAATTAATTTTTATTTTTTAGTTGCTGTATGTCTTTAGGCAATTCCTTACCTTAACCTGTAAGGTAAAAAGGCCACATCAGATCATCGCTAAGTCCCCTTCTAGGTCTGCTATTCTATGATTCTGTAGTACAGAGGAAAGCCCAACAGAAGTTTATCTCTAAGGGAAAGAAACCTATTGTCAATTGTCAACTGCAACGTGCTATTTGAACATGGGGCATGTGACCATCGATCTGGTCTTGGATAGAAATTTATGTTAAATGGCTGTGAGAGTTGGGAAATAGGAATGCAGGACTCCAAAAAAGGCACATTCCCCAAGGTCTGTCTGAGCCTTCCTCTAGTCCCGATAAAGCTGTCTGCTGCCAAACGTGACAGCTATTTATGAAATAATTTACCTTGGATGGTGTAAAAGCTCGTAGTGGAAACCGCAATATCACACACACACATCCTGTTTGCATTTCTCTGGGCAATCTGGACCATTCCATCATGGCCCTGCTCCCTCTGAGGGTGTGCAGAAGATGGGGTGGGGTCACATGGCTCCTCCATAGACACAGAGGCAGCCTGCTAAACCCCAGCCTCCTCCGTCTGCTGTCATGGAAGAGGCATCCTTTGGCCCTGAGGAAGAATCAGGACCAGGAGGACTGATGTCGATCCTCAATTCTAGTTACTGTGCCTGGAAGCAACAGTGACACAGATTCGAGCACAGATATGCAAACGTACTGGGAGAAGGGAAAACAGTTACAAGGCCAGACATTGAAAAGGTGTCCTTTTCACACAGTTCTTGAGACGTGGTGCCCCGAGAAGCATCATGTTTTTCCTCTGCCTGTGCCACCTCTCCAGCATCATCCCCAGTAGAACCTCTTCTCGTGGTTCTTTCAAAGGAGTCTCAGCTGAATGCCACGCACTGTGCTGTGTTAACACACGTTTCCCATCTCATTTTACCTTCAAAGCAGCCTTTTGATCACAGCGGTTGCGATAGCTAACTTGATATACTTCTGGCCCTTTTGTCATTTCTAACATTTCTAAAGGGTTCTTAACACCTGTGGGAAGCTGATGAGGGACAAAGTCCTCCTGGTGCCACCCTGTTTAGCCAAATGTTGCCTTGAGGTTCATATACAGGTTCAGACACTTATCCTGCTTATCCTAAGGCCCTAGTGCCCAAATCAGGATAATAAGAGATGAGAGAGGAGAGTGGATAGGGAGGGGTTGCCCTGGTTGTTGACTCCCGCCCCCAACCAGTCCAAGGCTACAAAGGGATCGTCTCCCGGTCTCCCCTCTTCTCTCTAGGAAGGATGATGTGCAGGACTCTGTATGTGTGTGTAGGATGGGTATAACTGGAGGAGAGGTGTCCATAGGGCACCTATGCACACCTAAGCAGGCCTGGGAGAAGGGGAGGTGGAGTGTGAGTGTCAACCCAGGACAAGGCTTCTGGGAGCCCTGGAGGTGGAGATGTACAGAGCTGCCCCCAGCCAGACTGACACCAGGGCTGCTGATGGCCACGGCTCTGATCAGCTGGATCTGGATTCAAATCTCAGTTCCACTGCCCCAAAGCTGCCCGGCCAAGTTCCCGGGCCTCTCTGAGGTTGCTTCTGCCTCTGTATACTGAGAAGGATTTAGCAAACATTTAGCAAGTACCTCCTATGTGCCGGGTTCAGTAGCAAGTGAGAAAAGCAGTTACATCCCTGGGGAGAGAGAGCTATGAATCAAATTATCACACAAATCCACCTGACAAAGATAAAGGGATAATAATACTGCCTACTCCTTCCAGTGTTATGTGGGGACGATTAAAGCCGTGACTGCATCTTAGCACAGGGAAGACTTTAAGAAGTGACAGCTGCTATTACCCCAGGCCCTCAGATGGCATCTCAAGGAACTGAAGAATCAGAATACTATATATTCGTTTCAGCGCTTTGAAGTTTTAAAACCATCTTCCACCTACAGCAGCTTGTCTGTCCAGGCTTCCCAATAACGCTGGGAGGTAGATTTCTGGATGAGGAGGCTGAAGCCCAGGGAGGTTAAACGACTTCCTGAGAGGCTTCAGCAAGAAGATCGAGGAAGCAAACCTCGGCGCAAGTCCTCTGGGTTTGAACACCCGCTGCTGTGAAAGGAAAGGACTGGGAAACACAGCCCTGGGGCCGGAGCGGATGGGAACCACGCCAGGCTTCGCGGCCTCGCTCCGCCTCCGCGGCGTGATCGTGACCGCCCCTCCCTCCCTGGGCCGCGACGGCCAAGGCTAAGGACTCCTGGGGGACCCCGGCCCGGCGGCGCGTCTTTCCCCTCCAGCCCCCGCTCCGCTTCCGGAGAGGTCCGGGCAGGCAGCCCGGCCAGAGAACTCGCCCCCTTCCTTCCCGGCCCCCGGGCGCGGGTGGGCGCGGGTGGGCGGCCCACCCGGACCCGGCGCGGACAGCCGGGCATCGGGGCTGCAGGGAGGAATCGGGGCTGCGGGGACCCCCGGGGACGGCCCTCCTCCGCCTTCTCCGCTTCCCCTGGACGCCCGGGCGGGGCGGGAGGCGCCCCCATCTCTGTCCCGCGCGCCTTCCCGCTCCTGAGCCGTCTCTCCCCGCCCTACTCCTGGGCTCCCGGCGGGGGACTCGCCGACTGAAATACAAGGGACTGCGTGGAAAGAGCTAGAAAGAACCTGCAGGTTGAAGTTCTCAACGGAACGCGGAGTGGACGAGGGGGCTCTGTATCCCGACCCCGCTTGGCAATCTGGCGGTTTGGCCAGCTTCCCAGTCTGTAAAACGAGGACAGTGAGTTGAAAGACTTATTTTTAGAGCCCTGAGTAAAACATGCTTCCTAAAGCCCTTTCCCGGCCACGTGGCACGCGTTGGTAGTCCATTGTGTGGGTGTGTCGGTCTCCTTCCTTTACGCCTCTCCACCCACCACCGTCTCTTACCCTGCTCCGGGAGGTCATGATACAGTCCCTTCTATGTATACAGCATTTAAGAGTTTGTAAAGCCCTCCTACATGTATTTCATTAGAACAGTGTGTGAGTCAAACTGCCTGAGTGGATTCCAGCCCTTCCACTCACTGGCCAAGAGAACAATTTACTTCACTTCTCTGTGCTTAGTTTTCTGGTCTGTAAAATGGGTTTCGTCCTAGAACTCACCGGCTGAATTACTGTCAGGATTAAGTGGCTGATACACCTAAAGTGCTTGGTCCCTGCACCCCTCTTAGCAGCTGCGATTGAGCCCCTGCTATGTCTAACTCAGAGCCTCCTTCATAAATGAACTTTCCAGACTGGGCCCCTCCTGGTGTCAAAAGTAGGGGCTAGGGTAGCCAGGTCTTGGAAGCCAGGAAGCAACTTAAAGCAGCGCTTCTCAGTTTACATGTGCACACAACTCCTAAGGTTAGTAATAGTGTTAGTCGCTCAGTCGTGTCCCAGATTCTTTGCAACCTCATGAACTGTAGCCTGCCAGGCTCTTCTGTCCATGGCATTCTCCAGGCAAGAATACTGGAGTGGGTTGCCATGACCTTTTCCAGGGAATCTTCCCCGTCCAGGGATTGAACCTGGATCTTCGGCATTGCAGGCAGTCTTTACCATCTGAGCCACAAAGGAAGCCCTAACTCCTAAGGGGTTGGTGCTAAAATGCAGATTCTGATTCAGGAGATCTGAGGATGCGGGGTGGGTAGCAGGGGATCTTGCAAGTCTGGTCAGCGCCCAGGCTCTACTGCTACTGCCACCAAATCATCCTTTGAGAAGCCAAGTCTTAGGGCAGTGGTTTGTAACCCTGACTGCGTGTCTGAATCATCAGAAGCCTTGTTAAAACAGATCACTGGGTCCCACTGCCAGAGTTTTTCATTCAGCAGGTGTGTGTGTGGTGATGCCCAAGGATTTGCACTTATAATGAGTTCCTAGATGGGGCTGATCTCCCCGAGGACAGAGAACCTCAGTTTTAAAGTATCTTTGCCCCACAAGCTCACAGCCACTGCCAGTGTCGAGTTGAGGGTGGCTCGAGTGGTAGAGATCATTCAGCAGCCAAGGGCAGCTTCTTGTGCTCTGGATATTAAAAATAGTTGTTTGAGGGGCAGGGCACTTGAGGTTGGGATCCTAAATTCTTTCCATTTCTTTTAGGGTTAAGACATTAGAAGGAATGATAAAGGAACACGGTGGGATCTTTCTTAGCATCCTTAAAAATAAGAGTGACAGGGAAAGGCTGCGCCTCTGCTTGAAGACAAAAGAAAGGGAACCAAGTTTCCTGTGGTTCATGTCTTCCTGTTTGGGTCCTCTCTCCCCAGACAACCAGGAGAATCGAGCGAAGCCAGAGGGCGCCAGCAAGGCCCGCAAGGAGCGGACAGCCTTCACCAAGGAGCAGCTGCGGGAGCTCGAGGCTGAGTTTGCTCATCACAACTACCTGACCCGGCTCCGCAGATATGAGATCGCGGTAAACCTGGACCTCTCCGAGCGGCAGGTGCAACATGGAGGAGCCCCTCCTCCTCTGGCCATCCCTCCTTTCCTGTGCTCTCTCATCCCCCCCTTTCCTGCCCCCTTCTCCTGGAACCTTCTCCTTCCTCCTCTCCGTCTGCCCAATCCAGACATTCTGGTTGTACCTGACAATCACCTGCAGAGATTCTAACAAGGCCGATGTATGGAGCTCACCCCTAAAGATTGTTTTCACTGGTCTGGGGTGGAGTCCAGGCATCAGAATTCTTCAAAGGTCCCCCAGGTTGGAACTTCCCTTGTGGTCCAGTGGTTAAGACTTGTGCTCCCAATGCAGGTGACGGGGTTCAATTTCTAGTCAGGGAACTAGAGCTCATATGAGGCAACAAAGACTGGTGCAGCCAAATAAATATTAAAAAAATAAAAAGTCCTCCAGGTGATTCTCACATGCAGCCAGGGTTGAAACCTCTGCTCTGCTTATCCCCAAATGTGAGTGTGCAGTGGAATCATCCAGGCCCTTGTTTAAAATGCAGATTTCAGGGTTCCACAGTGTGATAGTGCAATAATAGAGGGAATCTGCATTTCTAGTAGGTTCTCCAGGTGATTTGGACATGCAGCTGGTTCCTGGGCACACTCTGAGAAAAGCTTCCTTGCCCTTTGTTTTGGCCTTTTCTTCAGAGCATTCCACACATACTCATGCTCTGATGTGGAGTAAAATATAATAATAATTGATAGCAGCTTTCAGTTGAGAAAGTGATCTGCTGGAGTGCTGGTTTAGAATCAGAGGACTTAGATTGAAATCTTGCTTCTACCACTTCATAGCTCTGGGACCTCTGGATCACATCTTCTCCTAGCCTCACCAGTCTCCAACTGGGTCATAATCCCACCCTAAAGGTTTACATGCAGGTAAATGCTGAAGCTCAGATGAGAAAATGCCCATACCAGAGCTACCTAAGCTGAAAAATGCTTTCCAAATGTTCCTAAGGGAGAGGCTGGTGATTCTGTGTTCCCGGATCCTTGGATAATAGAAGCTTGAGGGAGGGATGTCCACACGAGAGGGGTGGGGCTTGTGAAGGGGGTGGGGCCAATGCAAAGTGACATTTAGTACCAGTTCTTCTGTCTGTGAGGTTTTCTTTATCTGAAGACGTTAAGACAGGTCTTTGAGCAGATTGATGAGTCTTCCCTTTGTTCTCAATACCTGGAGCCTTTGGAGGCATAGGGAGGGGCAAGCAGAGTTTCAAGCTGGGCTCCCTGGAGCTGCACCCCAGGTACTTTGAGCATCAGTATTGGTGAGGTGGTCACGACTGCCCTGAAGTGACCAGGCTCCTCTGCTTCCTTCATCAGGTCAAAGTGTGGTTCCAGAACCGAAGGATGAAGTGGAAGCGTGTGAAGGGGGGTCAACCCATCTCCCCCCACGGGCAGGACCTCGAGGATGGGGACTCTGCCGCCTCTCCAAGTTCAGAGTGAGATTCTCCAGGGAGAAAAAAAAAGACTGAGGACTGAGCCCCCTACCAATGACTCCCACCCCAATCCCACCTTAACCTTCTCCCACTCTCCCAGGGCAGCCTCTCCACACTTCACAGTGATTCCTGGATAGAAAGCTGCCCAGGGTTCCTGGGAGCCTTGAAGTTTCTAGAAAGTTATGTCCAGCATTACTCTGTCTTTAGTAGCCCCTTCCCCAGGGCCTTCGCTTCCCACAATTCTCATGGAGTCAATCATACAGCGCCCAGATCTAACCCAAGCAAATTCAGAGAATAGCTCCAGGGACACCGTTTCTTCGGGTCTAAGTTGCCACCATGCCTCCTTCTCACAACCTTCCTCCCACACCAGCCAGACCTCCTCCAGTTCTGGACACTTGGCCTGATGGGAGAGGAGCCTTGAGACCAGCTGGTGAGTCACAAAAGCAGATGCCCCCAAAGAAAGGCAAGGAGACACACACACACACACCCCCTAGACCAACCACCTCTTCTTTCTGGGTTTTGTTCTGAGGCTTTGGGGGACCTCAGTTGTCCCAAACCCCAGGAAAAATCAATGTGAGGAAATCTGAAGACAGAAACTTAGCTGCTACAAATCAGAAGCCATCCATGAATCCAAATTGGCTGGCTCCGTGGGCAAGTTCATGACCGCTGGCTGGAAGCAGACAGTCAGGAGGGCAGCTCAGTATAGGTCTCTCTGGTCCCCACAGAGGCCTTTCATGCTGGCTTGACTAGGTGGGTGAGAAGCGACCCAGGACAGCACCTGCTTCTTCAAAATCAATTCAGGGACATACCTGGGATTGTTGAGCTGGACTCCAAATCTCTGGAACAGCTATTCCTTTTAAATCAGTAATTTCTGGATGGAAAAACTATCCAGATGCTCACATGATTGAACTGAGGGCTGGAGAGGGTCCCTGTGTTCCGAGGATGGAGCAGCCATACTAGGGCTGCTTACTGGGTGAGGGCCCAGAAATGTGGGACCCTGGCGTGGTTTCTTTCTCCAGCTGCAAGGTCTTACGCTTTCAAAGAACTCTGGCTGCAAAAGGACCAAGAAAATGTCCTACTTTCTCCCTGGGATGCATCTGAGGCCCTCCGAAGTGTGCATTCCACAAATGCTGTTATGATGAGAGGAGCTGCCACATTTATGTGTGAACTGTCCAACCCCCACCCCAGGACTGTTGGCCCAGCAACCTGGGGCTACTGACACCTTGAAAGAGGTCCCTGCCTGCCTCAGTGCTCTGTCTCTCAACACCAGCTGGTGTTGCAGAGGGAGGTCAGCAAGAGTTTGAGTTCTTGTATGTAGATGTAATCATTCATGTGTAAAAAAAAAAAAAAATACAAAACAAAAAACCCACCTCCCTATCTTGAAAGGACAGACTCTGTGGAAAATGATTGCCAAGTGAGATGGCTGGTTAGAGCATGTGTAATTTTTTCTAAAGTATACTTCATCTGTTTTCTTTAGATTACATCAAGTTAACTGTGTAAGATCAATTCACTTAGTAAGAAAATTCTTCAAGAAATAAAATCAATAAAAAGAAAAAAAAAGAGCAGAGTTTCCAGGTCTTTTTTCCTGGAAGAGCTAAGAACCACATGTCTGTATGTAGTCTTCTGATACTCATGTGATCATCAGCCAGACAAGATCTAGAAACAACAAGAAAACAGAAATCCTCTCAAAACGTAGGGGTGCAAATATAATGGATTTTTTTTTTTAAAGTCTTGTCTTCCTTGCAACTGTATTGTCTTCATTTTCCACTGAAAAATTTTAGCTTTCAGTTTCCCTAACCTGTGGCTTATCAAATAGACAAAGTTCTGTAAACAAAAGGTGAACTCTTTTGTTAATAAAGGAAACTTGACCATAAAACGAACCATCCCTAATTTTTAAATTCAACGTTTAGAGGTTTTTGTTTTTCAGGGTGCAACAGTATACACCAACAGTAATAAAAATGACACGAGAAAAAGTGTCCTCAATTCTGTGTCTTTTTAATTACAAGGGATTTGTCTCACCAAGATGTCAGCAATGGACAAAATATGCCTGGCTTGACAGAGAGGAGGGAAGGAGCTCGGAGGAGAGTCCTGGCCAGGATTTGGCTCTGAGGCCGTTTGGCCCCGGTGTGGGCGGTAACCAGAAATGACATCATCAGGGGCTGGCAGAAGAAAGCAGACCCACCAAAATCAAGGTGCCAAAGGGAAGGTTCAGGTTCAAAGCCAAGCAAAGCAGACACCCCAAGCATTCCAACACACGCTGCTAACTCAATTCCTGTGGCTTCAGAGGACATCAGCCTCTCTGTTGGTTTTCTTGTCTGTCTAGAATGTTCCTTCTCTGTTTTCCATGCAGACTTAATCTCCCTTTCTCAATGCTTTTGCAGCATTCCTAGTTACAAGATTTTTATCTTTCTGTCCACTTTCTTTTCTCCCTCTTCTTACCTTCCCCAGATGATCCCATTTACCTACATTTGTTTAAATTGTGGTAAAATGGCCCCAACATAAATTTTAAACCATTTTCAGGTGTACACTTCTGTGGCATTAAGTACTTTCACACTGTTGTGCAACCATTGCCACTGTCTTCAGAGCTTTTTCATCTTTCCAAACTGAACTGCTACCCATTAAATGGTAACCCTACCTTCCCTCTTCCTTCCATCCACCTACACTTATACAGCATTTACTCTCTGTCAGACACTATTCTATCTCCTTCTCTCTTTTTTAAATATTTGTTTATTTATTTGGCTGTGCTGAATCTCAGCTGTGGCACGTGGGATCTAGTTCCTCGATCAGGGATTGAACCCAGGCCCCCTGCATTGGGAGCTCGGAGTCTTAGCCACCGGACCATAAGGGAAGTCACTTGGGCACTGTTCTAAGTGCTTTACACGGGCAAATTAAATTATTAATTAATAATTCTCTTAATAATCCTTGGTAGTACTTCTGTTCCTGTCTTATAGATAAGGTAAGCAAAACAGAGAAGTTGAGTAAGTCCCCCAGGGTTTACAGCCCATTAGTGGTCATCACAGATCATATGTGTGCTGTGCTTAGTCACTCAGTCGTGTCTGACTTTTTACAACACCGTGGACTGTAGCCCGCCAGGTTCCTGTCCATGAGGATTCTCCAGGCAAGAATATTGGAGTGAGTTACCATGCTCTCCTCCAGCAGATCTTCCCAACCCAGAGACTGAACCCAGGTCTCCCACATTGCAGGTGGATTCTTTACCCTCTGAGCCACCAGGGAAGCCCATTATCATATGAAAGTGAATGTGGCTCAGTCGTGTTCCACTCGGCAACCCCCTGGACTATTCCTTGAAATTCTCCAGGCCAGAATATTGGAGTGGATAGCCGTTTCCCTCTCCAGGGGATCTTCCCAACCCAGGGATCGAACTCAGGTCTCCCACATTGGAGCAGACTCTTTACCAACTGAGCCACCAGGGAAGCCCCCATAATCATATGGTTGGGTCCCAATTTTTTTTCCTCCCCTGTAGATGAATATGTCTCCCTGACCATTGCCATGTGCTGTACTCTTGTGGAAGCAGTGTATGGCCCCTCCCCATTGACTTCAGTCTTGTGCATGTGACCTGCTCCAGCCAATAGAATGTTCCCTGCTGGGTGCCCTGTTGATGCAGAAGTTTGAGAGTCATCCATTGCTATTTTCCTTCTGCTCGAGGCTGAGATAGGGGTTCCACCATTACCTCGGGTTCCAGAATGAGAAAGATATATAGAGAAGCCAAAGCCAGCCCATAACCTTCATCTCTATCAGTGAGGTTATGAATATTGGCTGTTGTAAGCCACTGGGATTTGAGGGTCATTTGTCACTGGGGCACCACCACATGGAAACCAACCACTCCACTGATGACACTGAGATTTGCATCCTGGCATTCTGGCACCAAACCAACATTCCCCATCCCTGCTCTGGGAGCTTCATGTTTCGTATTCTGCTGTCAACTGCCCTTTACCACATACAGCTACCTCAGACTCAAAATACCCGAAAGGGAACCCTCCATTCTCTGGGTTAGGCTGGCTTCTCTGCCTGCATTCTGAATCATGTATTTTAGTTGGCAACACCACAACCTACCCATTCACTCATGCTACATACCTGGGACACATCCTTGAAAATAACGTCTTTACTCTGCAGAACCAATCAATGAGCTGATCCTGTTGATTTCAGTTCACATGTAGATTCTCTTACACCTGCGCATGCTTTGCCTTCCCACCACCATTGCCTTTGTTCAGGCTGTCAATGTCTCCCAGTTGAATTAGAGCCTCTAAGAACTCTCAAAGTCCATCCCCTAAGGAACTGCACACACAGAAATCCAACCTTGTCACCTCTGACTTAAAGTCTATCAATGACTTCCTATCACCAACAAAATAAATTCAAAACCCTTTGTATGCCTTCAGGGTTCCTGTGCTCTGGCCCCTGCATGTCTTACAATCTCATCGTACCCTGTGTCATAGAACCCGTGCTCTAGCAATACCAAACCACTGACTGTTCCATATGCATGCACATACAGTGTGATTTCTTGCCTATATCCACTGCTCATTCCTTTCTGTTTGGAAAGATCTCCCGGACTTGGACCCCATAAGGACTTAGGTATTCTACTAGCACTTAACAGCACAGCTTGAAAGGAAGACAGAGGAAGTTTTAATTGGACAGTATGGCCAAATTTTCAACAGGAGGCTGATGCTTGAAATCAGGCAGCAACATTATCCAATTTCTAAAGTCAATAGAAGAAAATCTCTTTTGATATGAGAATTTTAATTTCTTTAATAATAGTTAATCAATGCATTGAAGAGAGTCTGATCATGAAATTAAATGTGCAGACACACATCAGAATATTCATTGGAAGAACTGATGCTGAAGCTGAAGCTCCAATACTTTGGCCACCTGATGAGAAGAGCCAACTCATTGAAAAAGACCCTGCTGCTTGGAAAGATTGAAGGCAAGAGGAGAAGGGGGCAACAGAGGATGAGATGGTTGGATGGCATCATCAGCTCAATGGATACGAGTTTGAGCAAGCTCCAGGAGATAGGGAAGGACAGGGAAGCCTGGTGTGCTACAGGCCATGGAATCGCAAAGAGTCAAAGACGACTGAGCAACTGAACAACAACAACCACACACATCAGTCAAGTTTTCTGGTTTCTTTTGAACACCCACCGACTCCTCCCACTCTTCAGTATTGGCATTTGATTGGCCAGTGCTGGATGAACAGTAGCTAGGACCAACTGCTCCTCAAGTTGATTAAAAACCTTCTGCTTTTTTCTCGAGGGCAAAGCTATACGAGAGAAGCAAGGCCACCCACTGGCGACTCCCTGATGGGAACCAGTGACTGTGACCAGAGATGGTGGCTTGGTAGAAATCCAAACAACCAAGAATTCTCCAAGAGTAACTCTTCTGTAATGGGTTTCTCCATCCTTCAGAGAGCATCAAGGACAAGCAAGTGCGTGACTGCCTTTGAAGAGAGGGAGAGAGAAGAAAGCAAGATAAAAGAATCCATTTCCAAATGAAAGAGCTTGGAAGGACTCAGGGCTTCAGAAATCTACCCACCTGCTTGGCACAAACCCTGTGATGGATGCATTCCTAACAGTTCTTCTATTCAAAGAGGAGAACCAGTATCAGGCAGGAATCTCTTCTTTCCTGTCGAACCCCAAAGTGCCACAGCTCCAGTAAACAAGAAAGTCCATGGTGGGTGACTTTCTTTCCTTACATTAAGTAGAAATATTTTCCACTAAGATCTATATATTCCCCAGCCAGGCAGAGGGGCCTGTGCCAACTAATCCCATACAACTACCAAGGTAGCAATTGCAAATGGTGCCCTCTCTTTGCCACCATAGCACTGGGCTCTCATCACGTTCCTTCTCTCACAGTTGTGACTTTTCAGTTCCATTTGCTACAAACCCTGAATATAACTTCAAAAAATATCTCACATCCATGCCCTTCTCTGATGCCACCATCATCTCTGGCCACCACTGTCCTTTTATCTGTGTTTTCTCACCTTATGTGTGTACCTTTATAGCTGTTACTACAATTTATAATTCTTTTACTTGTTTGTTTATTCACTTGTGGTCTGTATTCCAAGCTGGAGGAAAGAAAATGAATTATGTTCCTCTGATCACTTATTCCCACCTACTAGCATGATGCCTGAAATATAATAAATGTTCAAGAGATACTGCATGAGTGGACAAGGTGGATGGATGGATGCAGGGATGGATGGATGGATGCAGAGATGCAGGGATGGATGGATGTATGACTGGCTGGATGGACAGAGGGCTCACTGGCTAGCTGGATGAGTGAATGGATGGATGGATGGGTGAATTGTTAAAGTGGTGTCAACTGGCTTCTCAGTTCACAAGTGCCCATTGCTGGCCACATGGACCACATAGCAGAATCTCTGGCCAAGATGCTGGTTAAACCAGCTGGCTTGATGCAGCCCAGACCTTTAGCACCCACCAAGTCTGGCAGGCAATACCCTTCCCAAAAGGGGGACAGTAGACATTCACCTTGTTCCTGCAGCTCAAGGGAACTGATCTGGCCACAGGACCAAATCCTCTGTCACTCACCCCGCTACTCCCTGCCCGGAGCCCTGAGATCTAAAAGAGCCGCTTCCTTTGACCTGCAGTGGACAAAGAAATAGTGTCCAGGGCCAACCACTGACAACAGCAAGACTCAGAAGCACGCCTGATAAGAGGTCTGTGAGCAGCTAATGTGAGCCTCTGAGTGTGATGCTTAATAGCTTGAAGGTGACATCAGGGTCGGGACTAATATCCGATTGAAAAGAAAGAGACATGACCTAACTCGTCTCTCACCAAGGGCCTGGCTGCAAGAGATTCTCTTTCTTTTTTAATTTCCTAACTGGAGCTGCTGGCTCAGGACTCCAGCCTAGTCCCCTGAGTTGGGGCCTGCGGCTGGGCTGAACTCTGGCATCACTGGGAAAGGAGTAGGCTCGGATGGGTCTGAGAGCCCCCCTGAAGGGCGTCTACCATCCAGCCTGTGCTCATCTGGCCCAGAGCCTGATGCTGGGTTTTCTCTCCCATCCAGCACGTTTACCATGCTTTGAGAAAAGCCAGTCAAGCGATTTTAAGTCTCTGAAGAATTCCTGATGGTACCAAAGGAAATGTGGCTGCAGCCTCCTAGCAAGCTGCAGGCTTCCCCAGCGCCTGTAAAGGATGGTTTTTATTTGCGTTTTTAAAAATGATTTAAAACCAGTTTTCCAGGAATACAAATCCTTTCTAAGGCACCCAGCACACCTGGCCAGGGAGCTATAGACCTGTGTCTGAGCTGGCCAGCTGCCTGTCTGGTGAGACCAGGCTTTTGTCAGACCGTTTTCTTCTAATATGCTCTGCATTGCAGGAGAAGAAATCTCTTACTCCTTACCACCTTCCTTCCCCCAGCTTTAGCTCCCCTACCCAACATATAACACACACACACACACACACCATGTTCTAGACAGAGTTTTCTTTTATTTCTACATGGATGCTGCAACCCAGCAACAATAAAGCACAGAGCAAGAAGGAGGCCTGAGTTTTAGCATCTGCTGTCCTACTCATTTGCTGTGTGACTTTAAGCAAGCCACTTACCCGCTCTGGGCCAATTTCCAGGTTTGAAAAAACAAAACAATCTTATACCTTACTCTGAGTACAAAAGATAAACAGACACCACAGGCAGAAAGTTTTCAAAGCACCAAGCTTTCCAGATAAGAAGCACTGCTGAGAGGCCGTAGGGGATAGCGATGAAGGTCAAGGGTTTACAGGATGTTGGGTCTAGATTTGCTTCTGATACGCTGGCCCAGAGCAGAACCCCTGCTCACTACCATACTATGGCCACACACATCACCCCCCAGCAAACCCTGTGATAGCAATTTAGTTATTAAAACATCCTTCCCCTCACCTTCCCTCACCAGTAGAGGCATCACTGAGATCTTGATCCAGTAGCCTGGTACCTGGGGAGAAGTAGCTTCTTCAGAGGTTCTTTTGAGGGAATTAGAAAATGGATGCCCCGTGCCCTGCTGGACAGCATTCTCCTGGGAAACCTCTTCTTTTCTTTCTTTCTTCTTCTTCTTTTTTTTTTAAGCCATGCTCACAGCATGCAGAATGCTGGATCTTAGTTCCCTGACCAGGGACTGAACCTGTGCCCCCTGCAGGGAAAGCATGGAGTCCTAATCACTGAACTGCCAGAGAAGTCCTTCTCCTGGGAAGTCTTGCGAAGGCTCTTGGCCCCACCATCCTCTCTCACCAGCCCACACTCCCTTCATTCTGTCTTCCCTTGACAATGCCCACAAGGACCCACTTTCCCTCCCCGGAATGTCCAACCCATGGGAGGTATAGAGCAGAAAAAAAACCAGGCACAGCTGCCTCTTCCCAGATGGTCTGGCCTTCTCTGCACTGAGAAGGGAGACCAAAGGCTAAGGACATTTTTCCTGGGAGAAGATGGTGTTCCAGTCCCTCTAAAGGCCTTTCATCCTCAGTCACCACTCATCAGTGTTTTCCTTGCCCACCTCTTCCCTGAAAGGCTTAAGGACAGCTATTCCAGAGGCTTGTGGGGAAGCATGGGGAGGTGGGGTGCCTGGGAGGATGCTGCAGAGGCTGAGGCTTGTGAGGCTAGGGGATCTCTCAGCCAGGACTAGGTTCTCTGCCCAAGAATTTGTAGCTGGACTTCTCTGGTGGTCCAGTGGTTAAAAACGTGCTTGCCAGTGCAGGGGCATGGGTTCCATCCCTGATTCAGGAAGATGCTACCTGCCATGGAGCAACTGAGCCCATGAGCCACAACTACTGAAGCCTGAGCACCCTACAGCCCACTCTCTGCAACAAGAGAAGCCACCGCAATGAGACACCTCACACCGCAACTAGAGAGTAGCCCCTGATCACTGCAACAAAAGAAAGGCTTACACACAGCAACGAAGACTCAGGGGAGCCAAAAATATAAATAAAAAGCTTAAAAAAAATGTGTGGCCCTTCTGTGGACTGCAGCTCGGGATACAATGCCTTCATCCCGAAAATCCCTCTGACCAGCCCCCTCCCCACGCCGGATCTCTGCAGAGCAGATGCCAGGGGTGGGAGGACGATACAATGGCCCTCTTTGTGGGGGGATCTGGGCCAGCAGGCAGGGGAGGAAATTAGACAGCGCTCCTGACAGCGGGCTCTGTCTGGGGTGTCTGTGAAATATGGGCCAGAGGGGCTCCTTCCCCGAGGCCAGTTCAAGGCTGCCGACCACCCCACCCCCGCTTCGGGCAAAGGACACTGCCTGCTCAGAGAGAAAAGATATACGACACCCAGCTTCCTTCCCTCCGCCCCGAGGGGCTTAAGGGAGCCCCACGGTCTCTCCTGGGAGGTGGGATGTGCATGTGTGTACGCACGTGTATGCGTGTAAGTGTGTGCATGTGTGTACGGGTGCATAAGTGTGTGCACTGTTTGTATGTTTTCTCTATATGTGTGTGTGTGTCTACTCACTCCATCGCCAGAGGAAAAAAAGAGTTCAAAATGCTGCCACCCATCCCCACCTCCAGGCCAAAAAAAAAAAAAAAACTAGCCAAACAAAATGCTGCCAAGCTGGCACCCTAATTTAGCATGCCTGCCTTCGCCCAGGCCAGAATGAGAGCCCTTAGGAACAAACTTTTTTCTTTTGGCTGAGCTGCAAGGCATGTGGGATTTTAGTTCCCCTACCAGGGATTGAATCTGTGGCCCCTGTGAGGGGAAGGGCAGGCAGCTGAGCCCCTGCCCTCTGAGTTCACCCTCCAAGTAGCCACCTCACATATAGGAACTCTTTTCAGGATAAGCACAGCGCCCGCCTCACGGGGGCTCCGGGGAGGCTCCCAAGGCAGCCATAGCTGACAGGGCCTCCATGGCCCCTGAGCCATTTGTCTTCAGGGGGAGGAAATGGGAGGCTGTCCCCATCCACCCACCTTCTTTGTGGCCAGCCAGGCCTCTACATCTGGGCCTCAGCTGGCTGCCCTCACAGGTCTGCTCTCTCCAAATGACAAGAAGACAGAGCGCTGTCAGCAGAGGGCTCTGAAAGTCACCACAACCCCTCAGCCAGCTGGGAGCCATAAAAGTCAGCCCCAGTTTCCCCACCTGTAAACTGAGGCCAAGGGCAAAGGCAGCCCTGTCCTCTGAAAGGTCGGTTGGGAAAATTAAAGAACTTAAGGTGTGGGGACTTCCCTGGCTGTCCAAGGATTAAGTCTCCGCACTCCCAATGCAGGGAGCGTGGGTTTTGGGGAACTCATATCCCACACGATGCATGGCATGGCCAAAAAGATAAATCAAATAAAGAATATAAGGTGTGGAAATATTCAGCAAACTCCAAACATTTTCCAAAGAATGGTGACTCATTTCCACCCAAAAGATAACCTACCAGGCTTGGGCTACAGGTGTCCTTGTGATGGGGGTTGTGAGAGAGGAAGAAAGATGGTATATTTTACATCGGAGCCACTAAGGTGGCTCTTTTCATGATGCTGCCGGTGGCGGTGGGTGGGGGATCTTATGCCCACTATGCAGATGAGGAAACCAAAGTTCTGATTGTTGGAAGAATTCACCTCAGGTCGCATAGCTACTTTGTGTTGCGAAAGTGGTACCTGGCCTTGTGTCATTTGGGGTTGTTGTGTGGGACTCATTCTAGAGCCTTCTCGGGCAAGCCAAATTGGTCAGTGAAGCTGGTCATGACCTGAGATGGGGAATGGAACAGGTGTAAAGTCACATGTAGAGAGCCTGAGGCTCAAGTTCACCACTGTCACAGTCCCAACTGTTTCTGAGACTTGAGCACATCCCTTCCCCTTCAACTGTGTGCCAGGGACTTAGGTCTTCAGAGCAAGGTGCCATGTTTGCCTGCTCTGCCATTCTGCCTCACTGTCCTCAAGGCACCTGGAACCTTGCCCAGGAAGGACCCAGATGGCTAAGTGACAGAAGAAGGTGTCGTATGGGACTTCCCTGGTGGTCTAGTGGTTAAAAATCTGTCTGCCAAAGCAGGGAACATGGGTTCTACTGCTGGTCCAGGAAGATTCCACATGCCCCGGGGCAACAGAGCTGGTACAGCCCTAGAGCCCATTCTCCACAGCAAGAGAAGCCACCACAATGAGACCCACGTACCTCAACAAAGAGTATCTCCCACTCACCTCAGCTGGAGAAAGCCTGCATGCAGCAATAAAGACCAAGCACAGCCGAAAATAAACACATCCTTTAAAAAGAGAAAGTGTTGTGTGGTGCAGTGGAGAGAGTCTGGCCTTTTGCGTCAGACACACCTGGTCTGAATCTTGGCTCCACCTCTTTCTGAGTGGGAGCTTGCCAAGTCATGGTTTCTTTTTTTTTTAATAGTTATTTTGGTTTATTTATTTGCCTGTACCAGGTCTCGGTTGTAGTGTGCGGGATATTCGATCTTTGTTGCAGCATGTGGGATCTAGTTCCCTGACCAAGGATCAAACTCAGTCCCCCTGCATTGGGAGCACTTAGTCTTAGCCACTAAATGACCAGGGAAATCCCCCAAGCCATAGTTTCTAAGCCTCAGTTTCCTCATCTGAAATGAGACTCATCTGTGGCTCTGAGCTGCGGTGAAAATTAAATGAGCTAATGTGTGAAAGAGCCCAGCCCAGCTTAGCAGTGGTTAGGAAGAATGGATAGCTCTCTCTTTCCCCAGGGAAATAGTGGCAAAAAAGAGACAAGACTCATGAGTTCAGGGGAGCAGACAGGTGAGACCTTATTAGTTCTGCCAACCAAAGGGAGAGGACCAGAAAAAGGAAAAGGAGTGATGCTTCAGTGAAAAGATGGCAGAGAAGACTTCTGACTGACGCTGTGAGTCACTGGGAGAAACAGAGCGTGTGTTTCCTCTCTACTGGAGGAATCCTATGAACAAACATCACCATATGGCAGGGTTGACAAAGACTCGGAGACTAGTTCTTCTAGCTCCTTTGATCCACAGGGAAACTGAGGTCCAGAGAGAAAGGACTAGTTCAGGGTCATGAGAGCCTTTCGTGACAGACTCCTGACTCCCTCTGGGGCTCAGCTCACTTCCCAAGAGACCTGGGTGAGGCCTGGGGAGATAACCTGCTGTTGTGAGTTGGCAGTCAAGAAGGACAGGAGAAAGAGTTAGGCCAGAGACAAAGAGCCAAAGCCTGGGCTCCTGCCTCTCTGTCCAGGGCCTGATGTCCTCTTCACGGGTCAGATCTGCCCACGGAAGCTTTTTGGCCAGCCCTGGAGGTCCCTATCTGTCTAGACTGCCTGCTGGCCCATCCTACCAAGAAACTTGACTCAAGGCAGGCTGGGGCATGTGGGATGGCCTTGGAGGTCCCCGACAGCTCCGGAAGTCTGCACACAGAGTCTCTGGAAGACTGAGAGGTGTTGTCTCTGCAGAAAAGCCGTCGGACATTTCTGTGTGACGGTGACACAAACCATTCCTTCCTCCGTAATCACCCTCGCTGCAGTGCTGGCTCAGGGCAGACAGCCTGCCGTGCACGGGCTTTATTTTCAAATCCCTCTTGCTTTTTTTTTTAAATCCCTGTGAATGCCTGAACGCCCAGGCAGAGGAAAGCACTCAAATCTGTCCTTGAGTGTGCTGGTGGTGATGTGATGGTTCAGACGGGACCCTCCGAGCTCTGCGGCAGGAACAAACCCCCTGCTGATTAATTTAAAAGAATAACCTCCCAATTTTCTCATCTCCCTTGGCTGGATACACCTTATCAAATGACAAGAGAAGCCAATGTTTGGTTAAATGGTTCAGAGGTTAATACTCAACAGATGGAAGACTTTTTTTTTTTTCCTTTCTTTTTCCCCCTTCCAGGAGATCTAGTCTGCTCCTCTTGCTGGATATATGAGGCTAGGAGGGACCCAGGGGCATTCCTCCCATCATGCCCTTCAAGGGACCCCATCTCCTCCCAGCTGCTGCTGGTCCTCTGAGCATCTCAGTCTGTCCACAGCCTCCACAGGGTCTCACCCAGAGGCAGGGCCAGCCCGAAGCTGAACTGTCTACCCTGTGAGGCAGCAAGATGGGACACAGGACAAGAAACAAACCCAGCTCCCCGCCACCACGGGAATACTGTTCTCCTTGTTTAACAAAGATAAATTAAAAAGTCCAGGGTGAGTTGAAGCGGGCAGGGGAAAACATTTGTCTCCTGCACTAGGTTCTGCTCCGGGCCCGCTGGGGGACTGTCGGCAAGCCTCAGGCCAGCTTTGCACCCCAGCATCCCTTCTATGGAATGGGAAGAAAAGCACCTCCTTTTCTTCCTGGCTTCGCTAAAATGGAGAATGAAAGAAGCCCCTGTTTGGGGCCTTGTTCACCCAGAAGCAGACCTTAGAACAAGGCTTTAAGGGCAAATGGTTTATTTGGGAAGTAAGGCCAGGAAGTACCAGTAGGGGAGAGAAGACTGAGCTAGGGAAGAGAAAGGGGTCCCTGAAGGATGTGTCACACACAATATGTTGCCCACTGTGGGCAACCGAGATCCACTCATACGAGGGACACAGGGAGACTTGTTTAGATCATAGCAACAAAGTGGTGTAAAATATGTTAGTCGCTCAGTCGTGTCCGATTCTTTGTGACCCCATAGACTGTAGCCTGCCAGGCTACTCTGTCTGTGGAATTTTCCAGGCAAGAATATTGGAGTGGGGTGTCATTCCCTTCTCCAGGGGGATCTCCCCTACCCACGGATGAATCCGGGTCTCCTGCATTGCAGGCGGATTCTTTACTTCTGAGCCACCAGGGAATCCCAGCAACAAAGCCATACCTCTGGCCATTTTGACTACTGGGGACCTGGAACGTGGCTAGTCTGAATCAGGAGGTGCTGCATCAAATACACACCAATTCAGAGGCTAAGGAGAGAGAAAGGATACCTAATATCTCATCAATAATTTATTTTATTGTTTACACATTGAAATAATAATACTTTAAATCTATTGGGTTCAATAAAATATCTTATTAAAATTAATTTCACCAGTTTAGTCTTACTTTGTTCATGTGGCTACTATAAAACTTACAAAAGCCATTTGGCAGGCTGCTATTTCCCTGTCGGTTACCACAGAAACAGTGATGGCTGAGTTGGGGGGTGGGCATTAGATAATAGGAAGTTTGTGATGCACTGGAGGTTTAGATGCCAAAAGCCTTATTTTCTAAAAAATTACCCATGCATAAGTGCTATCCTTTATCAGCTGAATCCTGAAAACGTGAGGGGCTTCTCTGTTGGCTCAGCCAAGAATCTGCCTGCAATGCAAGAGACCTAGATTCAGTCCTTGAGTTGAGAAGGTCCTCTGGAGGACAGCATGGCAACCCACTCCAGTATTCTTGACCTGGAGAATTCCCATGAATGGAGGAGGCTGGCGGGCTGCAGTCCATGGAGGTTGCAAAGAGCTGGACATGACTGAGCGACTAAGCACTACTTCTCTTGGTCAGAGCTGGTACAGAACAGGCCTCAGAACATAAGCTCAGAACAGGTTATCTCCCATGGACTCCAACTCAGAACTCTGATTCTAAAAATAGTGATAAATCTAAAAATAAAGAGTATGAAAATGTACACGTTTATAACTAGAGTTAATACCGCTGTGTGATATTTTTGAATATTGCTGAGAACAGAGGCTAAAAGTTCTCATCACAAGGATAAAACAATTTTTCTTTTTTGGGGGGTGGGATATCTATACGAGATATGTGCTTGTGTTTAGTCACTTCAGTAGCGTCCAATCTTTGCAACGCTATGGACCATAGGCCTCCAGGCTCCTCTGTCCATGGGACTTCCGTAGACAAGAATACTGGAGTAGGTTGCCAGGCCCTTCTCCAGGGGATCTTCTTGACCCAGGGATGGAACTCACATCTCCTGCATGTCCTGCCTTGCAGGTGGCTTTTTTACCGCTGAGCCACCGGGGAGGCCCAAAGTTAAACATACACTTACCATATGATCAGTCTGGCAACTGCACCCTAGCTTCTACTCTAGGTCTCTACCCTAGAGAAAGGAAATCTTTTGTTCACAAGTAAACCTTTACAAGATGTTTCTAGCAGCTCCATTCCTGACTGCCAAACCCTAGAAACAACCCAAATATCCTTCAAGAGGTGAAGGAATCAACAAAATGTGGTACATCCATACAATGGAGGACTATTCAGCAATAAACAGGAAAAGGCTATCGACATATTCAAACACTTGGATGAGCTCAAAGGTATTATGCTGAGTGCCAGGAGCCAGTTTCAAAAAGTCACATAGTGCATGTTTCCATTGGCACAATATTCTCAAAAAGACATAACTGTATGGACAAATCAGTGACTGCCAGAGGTTATCAGTGGAAGAAGGGGCTATCTATTCAGGGGTAATGCCAGGGGGCGGGGTTTGAGGTGATGCAACGGTTGTGTATCCTGACTGCAGTGTGGTTACACAAATCAATATATGTGCTAAAACTCATAGAACTGTACACTCAAATTATTTAAAATCTATTTGCTATCTAGAGATGGGTTTCCCTGGTGGCTCAGTGGGAAAGAATCAGCCTCAATGCAGGAGACTCAGGTTCAATCCCTGCATCAAGAAGATCCTCTGGAGAAGGAAATGACAACCCACTCCAGTGTTCTTGCCTGGAGAATCCCAAAGATAGAGGAGCCTGGGAGACTACAGTCCATGGGGGTCACAAAAGAGTTGGATACAACTTGGCAGCTCAAGAACAACAAGCTATCTAGAGAGAGAAAAAAGACGGTGAATGTGGCAAAATGCTGACTGCTTTAGGTCCAAGTGGTGGGATACTAGCTGTATTGTACTAGTATTTCCATTTTTCTGTACATTTGTTATTTTTCATGAAACAGAGGAAGAAGAGGTGGAAAGTTCTCTCTGAAGAGCCAGGTTGGTTGGATCTGGCCCTCTGAAGCACTGTTTTCCTCTCCCCCTGGAACACAGGGGAGGCAGCCACTCTACCCAAGACATGAGGTCTCACCCTCACCTCCCTAACCCTGACTCAAGGCATAGCCCACATTCGAGGTGAGAAAGCAAGCTTTTCGGTCAAGGGCCAGATAGTAAATACTGTAGGCTTATGAGCCACAGAGTTTTTGGTGCAACTGCTCTGCCCTCCTAGCACAGAAAGCAGCTCTAGACAATTATATAAACAAATGACTGGTTGTGTGCCAATAAAACTTTATTGATGAACATTAAAATTTGAATCCATGTAATTTTTGCATGTCATGAAATCTTTTTTGACTTAAAGAAAAAACACTTTAAAATGTAAAAACCATTATTATTAAGGACAGAAAGTAGATTAGTGATCGCTTCGATCTAGGGAAATGCGAGAGCTGAGCGGAAGGGAATGACAGTCAAAGAGTATAGGGTTTCTTTTTGTAGTGATACAAATATTCTAAATTGACCGTGGCGATGGCTGCAAGTATCTGTGACTATACATACACTTCAAATGGGTGAATTACATGGTATATGAATGATACCCCAATAAAGCTGTTAAAGTGTTAGTTGTTCAGTCTTGTTGGACTCTTTGTGACCCCACAAACTGTAGCCCACGAGGCTCCTCAGTCCATGGAATTCTCCAGGCAAGAGTACTGGAGTAGGTAGCCATTCCCTTCTCCAATGGATCTTCCTGACCCAGGGATTGAACCCAGGTCTCCTGTATTGCAGGCAGATTATTTACTGTCTGAGCCACCCAGAAAGCCCCCTCCCCCTAAAAGCTGTTAAAATACACATCTGTTTTTAGCTCCTAGACTGTACAGAAACAGACAGCAGGTTAGATTTGTCTCCTGATGTAGCTGCTGATAGATAGGAAAAATTTAACCTAACAAGATTTAAATGCTGTGAATAATAAGAAAACACTTCAGGATGGGGTCCTGGGGATAGGTGGAGAGGAGATGGGAGGAAAGGTCTGGAAGAGACAACTTGAAGACAGACCAATGTCTACACCTGGAAGTAGTGAGGGAGGCAGGGAATGGCTGATGTATGTCTAGGCCAGGGTCACAACCTATGGTTCATGGGCCAAACCTCACCTACCATCTGTATTTGTAAGGCTTGTGAGCTAAAACTGTTTTTCACGGATGCTCATCTGCAGTCAATTTGATGATAAGGAACGCTAACTTTGAACCGACTAAGCAAAATGTTATAGCACCCAAAATAATTCCATTTGTCTCCTTGTGTGCGTGCATGCTAGGTCACTTCAGTCGTGTCCCTTTAAGACCCTATAGACTGTAGTCCGCCAGGCTCCTCGGTCCATAGGATTCTCCAGGCCAAAATACTGGAGTAGGTTGCCATGCCCTCCTCTAGGTGATCTTCCTGACCCAGAGATCAAACCTGCATCTCTTTAAGTCTCCTGCATTGGCAGGTGGATGTTTTACCACTAGCACCACCTGGGAAGCCCCTCTGTCTCCTTAGTAAAGCTGTATTACAAAGAAATGTATTCTATTATTACTACACTTTGAATTTCATTAGTGAAAAATTTATGGAACTTCATTTCCTCTGTTGTTAATATAAGCATATATATAATATGCTTGACTCTGCTTGTTGGTCCACAAGCCTCAAATATTTATTATTTGGCCCTTAACAGAGAAAGTTTGTTGACACCTCATCTAGCAATAGATAATTTTCAATTTCAAGTGGCTACCTGTCTGGAAACCCCATATTATCTTAAACATGGAGTGAAAATCTGTAAAACACACACAAGCCTACGTTAGGGGAGCTCTGATGACCAGCAACAAATTGTACAATTTCTCCCCAGGGAGAACTGGGCAAGTTTAGGGAGGTGGAGCTAGGTAAAAGCTGAGACAGAAAATACACAGAGACTGAATGACCCAGGACCCAAAGGAGATAGCACTCTCTCCCTGAATATTCTAGAGGAAGGTGGTTCTGGAGAGAAGAAAGGAAAGGGCTAGATCCTTCTGTTACCTGAATGAAAACAGTTAATTACTTTCCTACCAGGAGGTCAGTCCCCTGAGGGTAAGAACTGTCTTACTCATCTTTACTTCTACCCTACACCCAGACTAGCATTTAACAAACATTTGATAAATAAATGAATGATCAGACTTAGCTGGCCTGAGTGAAGAGGTTGCTTGAAGGGTGACTTGCACTAACCTCTGATATGCACTCCTATCACCAACCAGCGGCACTCCATGACCTTCCTCGATCAATAGAAACTGGCTAGAGGCCGGACAGGATAATTCAGGCAAGGCTTTATGGGAGGCCCTGCTGCGGCAGAGGAGGAATGAAAACAAGCAACAAGAACGTGCTCACTCCTGGAAGGGATGTGGGGAGCTGGTTCCTTATATGGGGTGAGAGTAGGGTTGTGTCAGCCTGGAGTGTGAAGTCAAGTGGGCCTTAGGAAGCGTTCTTTACTATGAACAAAGCTAATGGAGGTGATGGAATTGCAGCTAAGCTATTTCAAATCCTAAAAGATGATGTTGATAAAGTGCTGCACTCAACATGCCAGCAAATTTGGAAAATTCAGCAGTGGCCACAAGACTGAAAAATGTCCATTTTCATTCCAATCCCCAAAAAAAGCAGTGCTGAAGAATGTTCAAACTACTGTACAATTGCACTCATTTCACATGCTAGCAAGGTAATGCTCAAAATCCTTCAAGATAAGCTTCAGCAGTATGTGAATCAAACTCGTCTAGATACACAAGCTGAATTTAGAAAAGGCAGAGGAACCAGGTATCAAATTGCCAATATCCACTGGATCATAGAGAGAGCAAGTGAAAAACATCTATTTCTGCTTCATTGACTATGCTAAAGCCTTTGATTCACAACAAACTGGAAAATTCTTAAAGAGATGGGAATACCAGACCACCTTACCTGCCTCCTGAACTGTGAGCAGGACAAGAAGCAAAAGTTAGAACCGGACATGGAACAACTGACTGGTTCAAAATTGGGAACAGAATATGACAAGATTCTATATTGTCACCCTGCTTATTTAACTTATATGCAGAGTACATCCTGCAAAATGCTGGGCTGGATAAAGCACAGCTGGAATCAAGACTGCTGGGAGAAATTTCAACAACCTTAGATATGCAGATGATACCACTCTAATGGCAGAAAGTGAAAAGGAACTAAAAAGCCTCTTGTTGAGGGTGGAAGAGAAGAATAAAAAAACTGGCTTAAAACTCAACATTCAAAAAACTAAGATCATGGCATCTGGTCCCATCACTTCATGGCAAACAGATGGGGGGAAAGTGGAAACAGTGACAGATTTTCTTTTCTTGGGCTCCAAAATCACTGCAAATGGTGACTACAGTCATGAAATCAAAAGATGCTTGCTCCTTGGAAGAAAAGCTGTGGCAAACCTAGACAGCATATTAAAATGCAGAGACATCACTTTGCTGACAAAGATCCATATAAAAGCTATTGTTTTTCCAGTAGTCATGTACAGATGTGAAAGTTGGACCATAAAGAAGGTTGAGTGCCAAAGAATTGATGCTTTTGAACTGTAGTGCTGGAGAAGACTCTTCAGAGTCCCTTGGACGGCAAGGAGATCAAACCAGTCAATTCTAAAGGAAATCAGTCCTGAATATTTATTGGAAGGACTGATGCTGAAGCTGAAGCTCCAATACTTTGGCTACTTGATGCCAACAGCCAACACATTGGAAAAGACCCTGATACTGGGGAAGATTGAGGACAGGAGGAGAAGGGGGTGCAGAGGATGAGATGGTTCGATGGCATCACCGACTCAACAGACATGAGTCTGAGCAAACTCCAGGAGATGGTGAAGGACAGGAAAGCCTGGCATGCCACAGTGCTAGGATCACAAAGAGTGAGACATGACTTAGTGACTGAAGAACAACAATAAAAGTTGATATGCGTGTATTAATTTGCATTTTTTTTGGGCACATACCCAGCTTGAGGGATCTTAATTCCCCGACCAGGGGTCAAACTTGGGTCCTGACAATGAAAGCACCAAGTCCTAACCCCTGGATCACCATGGAATTCCCTTGTTTGCCATCTTCAAAGAGAAAAAAAGAAGGGCTCTGCTGTAGGGTCATGTCAGGCAGCAAGAAAAGACAGTTCAGTTCAGTTCAGTCGCTCAGTCATGTCCAACACTGCAAACCCATGAATCGCAGGACGCCAGGCCTCCCTGTCCATCACCATCTCCTGGAGTTCACTCAGACTCACGTCCATCGAATCTGTGATGCCATCCAGCCATCTCATCCTCTGTCTTCCCCTTCTCCTGCCCCCAATCCCTCCCAGCGTCAGAGTCTTTTCCAATGAGTCAACTCTTTGCATCAGGTGGCCAAAGTACTGGAGTTTCAGCTTCAGCATCATTCCCTCCAAAGAAATCTCAGAGCTGATCTCCTTCAGAATGGACTGGTTGGATCTCCTTGCAGTCCAAGGGACTCTCGGGAGTCTTCTCCAACACTACAGTTCAAAAGCATCAATTCTTCGGCACTCAGCTTTCTTCACAATCCAACTCTCACATCTATACATGACTACTGGAAAAACCATAGCCTTGACTAGATGGACCTTTATTGGCAAAGTAATGTCTCTGCTTTTGAATATGCTATCTAGGTTGGTCATAGGTAAATGAGAGACAGGGTTTGGGAGTAGAGAGCTTGCCTGGCTTCCTTGAATGAGAGGATAAGGCTGACTGGCCAAGAGATTTGCTAGGGTCTGGGAAAGCAAAAACTTAAAAATATAGAGAAGATCCTTTCTTCAAGAGACTTAGTGAGTGAGAGGTAAGCAAATGACTTAAAAAAAGAAAAAGGTGGTAAGACACTGTGACAACTGAGGCTGGAGAGGATTCAGGGGATAGGAGGTCTCTTTGTTAGTATCACTTGAAAGCTTGGGCTTTATCCTGGGAGTTATACGGAGCCTCTGAGGCTCACCTGGGCAGCTGACTGGAGGATGGACCCAAGGCAACGGCACTGGAATCTGGGAGGCTACTTAAGCAGCTGTTGCAAAATCTGGTAAGGAAGGATGAGGCTCGTGCTCAGGCAGGGAGCAAGTTCATGATGGATCGCTGGGGACAGAGTCAAGGAGGTGAACTCAGTGGCTCACGGGCTGGGGTGGAGGGAAGGGGAGGGTGACCTCCTGGAAGTCTCCCAGGTTTCCAGCTTTTGTTGGCAGCTGGGGGAGGGGATGAACTATCCCTTCCAGCTTCCCTCCCTCCTGCCCAAAGCCCAGAATGTTCCCCCCAGACCATGAAAAGAGTGTTGGCTCCCCTCCCTGACCCACCTTCCCTCCCCCAACTGTTTGCCTGGAGTCCCCAGGGAGGAGAGAGAGAGAAGGAGATGAAATCATGGAACAAAGAGGATTAGAGACGCATTTCTTCCCTTCTCCACAATGGAAAACTCTCGGTGAGTTGGGAGAGGGGAGACTTTAGGGGGGCGGAGGGGGAGCCTGATGAGGTTATGGTTTTGAAATAGGAGCTGCCGGGGACCTGCCAATCTGACAGGCAACAAGGTTCTCATTTTTCTTTCTTCTAAGTAGGCACTCCAGTTGCTTGATCCCAGTTTACAGCTTCCTCTGCTGGGGTGAGTCTGCAGCCTCCAAGTGCCCCCTTCCACCTGGCTCACCACGGACTGGGCACCCACTGAGGAGCAAGACACAACCTCCTAAAAGAGAAGAGGTTCCCCATGGCAGGAAGGGGTTCAGGGAGTAGGAAGAGTCAGACATGGGGTTGAGGGGTTTGATTTCACATCTAGGTTCTGCCGCTTTCCAGCTATGCAGACTCAAGCCGGTGTCTTAGTTTCCTTGAGCCTCAGAGTCTTCATTTGGAAGTGAAAATGATCAGCCCCAGCTCACAGGCTAGGAGGGGACCAGAGGTGCTTTGGGAACCAGGCCCCCCCACAGCTATGGTAGGGCCTGGGGCCATAGCACAGATGCTGGCCAATCTGTGTGTGTCTAAATCCTTGAGTTAAAAATCAAGTCTAACAAACTCTAAATGAAATATGTTTTATCATCCAACCTTGACAAATATTTCATCCTAACATTTAATATAATATTGTAACCTGGAAAGCTGGGTCTGCATTCAGAGTTCCTGGACTCCTTGGAGTGGAACTTGGAACACCACAGCATGGGGAAGCCAGCCACAGTCCACAGCCCGCAGCCCCTTTCCTTTCCCACCGAGGCTCCATCCTGCACAGTGAGAGCTTCATGAAGATGCTTGAGGACAGCCTACTGCCAACCTCTAACCTACACACACACACACATACACACACACAGCAAATAGCTGGGAACATAGAGGTTCACACTGAGAGGGTCTGGGGAGAATGGATTTGGGGAAGAAGCCTGTGCAGATCCTGGGAGAGTACCTTGGACTCAGGTCCCAGGTGCGCCCACCGTGTTGTAGAAGGGGAGCATTGACACCAATGGGCACACCCTCTTGGCCCTGCCCACTGTTCGCCCCCATGGAGAAGGGTGTGGCTGGAGGAAGCTGAGCACACAGATCAGGGGCCCCTTTTGCCTGATCTAAGGTGCTAGGTGCTGCTCTAAACTCTAAAGCAATCACAAGTTAGGAGAAATGATCTCTCCCCCAGGTCTTCCTCTGTCTCTCTCTGATTCCACATACCTTGCTTTTCTATTGTCCTTGAGAAGAACTGGGGGATAATTTACACACCAGCTGGTCAGAGAAGTGGGAGAGTGATGCCTTAGGGGACAGGTGAACCAGGATGCCAGGAACTCTTGGGTAAGGTCCAAAGCTTCCTCTGGCCTCGGTGTTGCTGAGTTTCTCCCTTCCCACATCTCTGGACGACTTAGACGCTTTTAATTTATTGTCTGAAAACAGAGAATCTTTAGAGCCTTAGAAAAGAGCATGGCCAAAAACCTGGGGGAGAAAAACTGCTCCAAGCACTCACCAAGCACCATAAAATATGGAGTGTTGAATGAGGACGTTTGGAGAGACTCTCTGACGCCCACCTGGACAGGAGATCCAGCGGGGAGGCTGAAGCTCAAAGCCTTCCTTCTCTGTGCTCACACTGGGTGAGCCAGTGCACCCAGGCTCTAGGGTGCCTGGCGAGGAAAAAGCCAGAGAGAGCAACACAGGAAGAACTGGAATCTGGACCTAGAGTCAAGAACCAGGTGCTGGGACTGGATGAAAGGTTGGTGGGTATTCTGGGGAAGAAGAACACAGACCCCCAAGACCCCAGACCTATAGCAGCCTTGCTAATCCCTCCAACCAACAAAGTCTCTTCTCTCTCAGAACCTCAACTTCCTCATCTGTAAAATGGGGTTAAGGGTGTTTTCATCACAGAGTAGTAATGAGGATTTAATTAAAGCCTGAGATATGCTTAGCTCTATGCCTGGAATGGATAAAGGATAAGCACATGATAACCATGTGATTGTTACTATGATCATGGTGCCTGGAAAACATCATTCAAAATGCTAGTTGAGAACTTCCCTGGTGGCTCAGGGGCTAAGACTCTGTGCTCAATGCCGGGGGCCCAGGTTCAAACTCTAGTCAGGGAACTAGATCAGACCCCACTTGCTCCAACTGGGATCAAATGCAATCAAATAAATAAATATATACATTTTTCAAAAAATGCTAGTTGAACTGATGTGACTTTCAGCAGATCATGTCCCATTTACAGGCCACAGTTTCCTGCTGCTGCTGCTGTTGCTAATTCGTTTCACTCGTGTCCGACTCTGTGCGACCCCATAGATGGGGGCCCACTGTCTCTGGGTTCTCCAGGCAAGAATACTGGAGTGGGTTGCCATTTCCTTCTCCAGTGCATGAAAGTGAAAAGCGAAAGTGAAGTTGCTCAGTCGTGTCGACTCCCAGCGACCCCATGGACTGCAGTCCACCAGGCTCCTCCGTCCATGGGATTTTCCAGGCAAGAGTACTGGAGTGGGGTGCCATTGCCTTCCCCTCAACTGAAGAATTTCTTTTCTTCTCTAGAAACATTTCACTGTTAAAGCCCAGAGCTCCATTGACACTAAGAATAGCTACACTTGCAGAGCACTTGCTGAGGGCCTGGCACTATCCAAGCTCTTCACGCATGTGACATCATTTCATTCCCACAATCCCCTTTGAGGGGGGTATTCCATTATTTTCCATTTGGCAAATGAGGAATCCAGAACATAGGAGGGTTGGGGAACTTCACCCAGTAAGATCCAGGCCAACTGGCCATACGGTCAACCCTCTGGATGGCTCCCTGGCCAGATGGGGGCCGTGCCCCTGCTGGAGCCATCAGACAGTGCATTTTGACTGATCCTGCCAGTCAATCCAGCCAGCTCACTGGTTTGGCTGGTCTTCCCCACACCGTGCTATTTATGGGGCCAAATTAGTCATGTTGGCCCTTGAGTCAGTGATCATGCTTCAGCGTGTTTAGACTTTGTGAGAGTGACATGGGCCTCTGCCTCTGAGTTTAAGAGAAGCAGTGGTAGGAAATCCACATTTTGACTAAAAATGGGAAGATGGCCATAGGATCATTCACAACCTATCCAAAGATAATGAGCCCTTGTCTCTTGGGGGACTCACCGTCATTTGGTGAGATACACAGGTTGGGGCTGTCACCCCATCGCACTGGTGAGAAAACCAAGCTGGGGCAGAGGGGTGCGGTTGCCTGGAAGGGCACAGCTTGCTGGCAGTGGGGGCAGATATGGGATTTGAACCCATGTCTCCTGATGCACCATCCAGCATATACCCTGCTGCCTGGACATTCCACTGGTAACACTCTCTGCAGGCCCCAATGCCCCCAGCCATTTGCGGCATCACCCTGAAGGGTGGGAATGGCCGCAGACCATTTGGCCGGGCCTCTCCCATTTGCTCTGCCTTTTGGCAGTGATCTGTAGAGCTACATTAAGCGTTCTTTTCTGAGTTGTTTGTGGGCAGGAGAAGCCTGGAAATTACAAGGAACGAAAGCACCTGGCTCTCTGGGGACGATTTTGGAGTCCATCTCCTCACCTTGTTTATTTGTAAAATGGGAACACAGACACAACGGGTGTATGTTTTACATTAAACCTAAGAGGAGCTTATGGCACTCCTGTCTGCACTTGAGACATGTTTTACTGCTGGGTCCATTATGAATCTGTTTAATATCCTCTGAATTCTCCGAATCCTTCCATCCCTACAGCCAGGAAGTGGGTATAATGTGCACATAGAGAAGAAATTTCCAGGGGCTCAGGCCTTTAGATGAGGACTCGCTCTCTCTCTCTTTTTAAGGAGGAAAAAGCCTGGTACAGAAAAATTAAATTCTTCCTGTTCAAAATGATTTTTCCAATGATCCTTTCCTTGTGGGAAATTGCTAAGGTCCTGACGACATGCCAGGGGAGCCACCGGCTAGGGGTCTATGGCCCACACTGATTAGAGCAGCATGTTTTTGCCCTGGAGAGCCAGGGATGGGGACCCAGAGATAAATGACCTCCCCCAGGACTGAGAAAGATAGCAGGGATCTGCAGCCAGAAGCTTAAGGTTGCCTGAGGGCTGCCTTACCTGCTGGGGGGCTCCTAGGACACCAGCATCAGACTAATCCTGCCGGACTGGGAACAGGCTTCCCACAGGACTGCTGGCAGGAGCAGTTCCCTGCTTGCTGGCAGAACAGAGAGGTATTATTTTAGGGAGAAAAATGAGAATCCTGTTATTGCTTTATTCCTCCTGCAGAAATGTTGGTGTGGCTCATCCAGAGCCAACATGGGATGCTAGTCGGTGCCAACAAAAGGGTGAGCTCATCGCATGCGGGGATGTGAGGTGTTTCCAGCAAGGCACAGTGTGGAAAAAAAGGCTCCCTGCCCAGAATCCCAAGTCCCTTGTCAAAGCAGAACCCTTTGACCCTCCCATCACCTCCCTCCTCCATCATGAGCCTGTCACCTTCCCTCTCCATCAACTCCCTCCTCCACTGTCTGAATCCATTCCCATTCTATTCCTCTATCTTCCTGTATATGTGATCAAATACCCCTCAACAGCCTTGAGCATCTGTTCACACTCTTGTTTGCTCCATGAAGGAAGAGCCCAGGCTTTGGAATCTGAGAATTCAGATTTTTGGAATCTGGAATCTCAGCTCGAATCCCATGGTGATGTGGTGCTGGACAGGGCCTGTCTGGGCCCCCGTGATCTCCTCTGTTACCATGCTAGATGGGAAAGTACCTAGCACACAGTAGATGTTCATTTATTTCCTTCCTCCCTCCTTCCTGTGGATGCAAAGGATATTGTATAATTAAAGTAAGACTTTGGGGTTTAGAAATGTCAAATTTCCACAACTCTGGGAAATAAGGGGTCACCAATTATTTGTCATTTTCATCACCAGTCCTGGCATAGCCTAGGGTTGACACAAGTCACTCTGAACAAAACCAAGAATTAAGAAGATGGGTTTCAAATGTTCAGAGCAGCACTATTTACAATAACCAAAACACTGAAGCAACTAAGTGTTCATTGACAGATGAGTGGATAAAGAAGATATGCTGAATACATAAAATGGAATATTACTCAGCCCTGAAAAAGAATGAAATAATGACATTTGCAGTAGCATGGATGAATCTAGAGTTTACTATATTAAGTGAAGTAAGTCAGACAGAGGAAGTAAAACATGTGGAATCTTAAAAAGAGATGTAAATGAACTAACAAACAGAAATAGACTCACAGGCATAGAAAACAAAACTATCATTACCAAAGGGGATGGTAGGGAGGAATGAATTAGGAATTTGGGATTAACATAAACACACTACTATGTATAAAATAGATCATCTGGGGCATCTCTGGTGGTCCAGTGGTTAAGAATCTGCCTTGCAATGCAGGGGACATGGATTCAATCTCTGGTCCAGGAAAATCCCACATGCTGCAGGACAACTAAGCCTGTGTACCATAGCTACTTAGCCCATGTTCTAGAGCTATAACTACTGAAGACTGTGAGCCCTAGAGCCTTTGCTCCACAAGAGAAGCCACCACCATAAGTCTGCACACCACAACTAGAGGGTAGCTCCCACTCGCCACAAGTAGAGGAAGCCTGAATGTAACCACAAAGACCCAGCATAGTCAAAGATAAAACTAAATAATTAAATAATTTTTGCAAAAACAGGTCACCAACAAGGACCCACTGTATAGCACAGGGAACTCTCTCAATATTCTGTGATAAACTTTCTTGGAAAAGAACCTGAAAAAGAATGGGAATATGTATATGTATAACTGAATCCCTTTGCCATACACCTGAAACTAACACATTATTAATTAACTATCCTTCCATTTTTTAAAAGTGGTTAAGAGAATAGAGGAAGAACAAGGATTTCAAGGGGCTAGAGGGAACTTTCCTGGTCTTAGACAAGAAAGAAACGATGTGGCCAGAAGCCAAGCCCAGAGAAGGCAGGAAAGATGATGCTGGCTGGATAGAAGCAAACTAAAGGTTAGGGAATAAGAAACTCCATAAAGTGGCCACAAAATTGTACTAGGTGGAAACTCTGAAAGGCAAGGGTGAAAAGGTACAGGGCCCGTGGAGTGAGTCACCTCTGGTAGGACACAGAGCTCTGACTGGCATTTTGGCTGCTTCAGGCTAGGCCTAAAACACATAGGCCAACTTTCATTTTCCATCTATGAATCATGAAGGGGGTGTCATTAATAATGGGCCTCTAGAAGCTTCCTAAGAAGAGTCAGATCCCTCTGTTTCTGTGTCACTGAAGAAGCACATGTGCTATCAGTATGTATATTTCACAACATTTAAAATTTTATCACCTTCTGGAACTATGGTGTTAAATTTCACATCCTCTAAATTTCCAGCCCCACAGGCAAAAACCTCAGTCAGCCTGCCCTGGTCACGGCTGCGGTTGGGTCAGGTATCTCTTGTGATAGAAACTAGATTGGTTTATGCTTCGCTTCCTGGATTTTGTTTCTCCTTTAAACTTCTCTTTATTTCATGAAATCCCTTAAAAAAAAAAATCATCCATCCTGTCTCAGTTTGCCAAGGAAAATTAAGAAAAGGGATATGAGTTCATATTTTGGTGAATGAAGGACAAAGAGTAGACCAGAGGCCTTTAGAGGCCAAGTTGGGGGGTAGGGGAGAATTGATGGCAAGCAAGTAACCTTGCAGGGATTAAGGTACAGGCTGAGATTCTGGAGAAAACAAAAATATGGAATTTCATTCTTCTCTTGCTGTGGACTCACAGTGGATTGGCTCAGATGGTAAACAATCTGCCCACCAATGCAGGAGACCCATGTTCAGGAGACCCAGGCAATGGCAACCCACTCCAGTATTCTTGCCTGGAGAATTCCATGGATAGAGGAGCCTGGCAGCTTACAGACCACAGGGTCACAAAGACATGCTGTGGACCAGGGCTAGGCAGGCAGACAGGGTCAACTCCTAAAGCGTACCTGGACATCCAGATTCCTTCTCTTGCGTTGCCCTGTCATTCCCTAGGGTGTTGTCATCCAGGTAAGCCTACCTTCCAGCCCAAGGGAGTGGGGAGAGAGCGAGTAGCATTCTCATACAGAAGATGCTTGTAGCTTTTCTGCTTCATCACATTGGCCGCAGCTTAGTCACATGACCATGTCTAGTTGCAAAGGAGGCTGGGAAATGTGGCCTCCTGTGGGCGCCATGTATCCAACTAAAACCTGGGGCATCCTATTACTAAAAAAAGAAGAAAGGGGCAGTGAATAATGGAGATAATTGTCACTTTCTGCCATAAGCCCCAAGGAAAGTGGTATCAGGGATACAGGTAGAACTCTGGGACAAAAAGGAACTCTTCTAGAGATTCTCCCCAAGGAATAAAGAAAGTTCAAGGCTTTGTTTTAAGCAAGGCTATGGTAGATTGTCCTTCAGCTCCTCATTCTCACCTACCTTGTGACCTCGGGTCAGGAGACTGGGCAAAATATATTTCTCCACCCTAATAGCATTTTTCCAGTAGTCATGTATGGATGTGAGAGTTGGACTGTGAAGAAGGCTGAGTGCTGAAGAATTGATGCGTTTGAACTGTGGTGTTGGAGAAGACTCTTGAGAGTCCTTTGGACTGCAAGGAGAACCAACCAATCCATTCTGAAGGAGATCAACCCTGGGATTTCTTTGGAAGGAATGATGCTAAAGCTGAAACTCCAGTACTTTGGCCACCTCATGCGAAGAGTTGACTCATTGGAAAAGACTCTGATGCTGGGAGGGATTGGGGGCAGGAGGAGAAGTGACGACCGAGGATGAGATGGCTGGATGGCATCACTGACTCAATGGACGCGAGTCTGAGTGAACTCTGGGAGTTGGTGATGGACAGGGAGGCCTAGCGTGTTGCGATTCATGGGGTCGCAAAGAGTCGGACATGACTGAGGAACTGAACTGAACTGAACTGAATAGCATTGAGCTTGGCTATTTGACCAGTTTTAGCCAATGGGATGTGAGCAGAAATGGCAGTGTGCCAATTTCAAGCCAAAGTCTAAAGGGCACCATAAATTTCTGCTCCTTCCATTTCACCACAGGGACATGTCCCAAACAGCAACTTGCCCAGCAAAGTGAAGAAACACATGGAGCGTACCTGAGTATAAGCCTGAAGCCAGGACAGCTGAGCCCAGCAGAGCCAGGCAACCCCAGGACTCGTGAGTAGGGAAACAGATGAACACTGGTTATTGGAAGCCAGTGTTTGGAGATACCCCATCATGGAGAGTTATTGCAACAAAACTGACCAACACAGAGGGCTATGGCACCTCTAATCCCTGGTCCTGTCCTCATCCATCCATCTCTACACTCTCACTTTTCCAGCTCATTAGCTAGCTTAGTTAACAGTCATTTATAAGTTGCCTGTCCTGTGCCAGGCACTGGTCCAAGTGCTGTGGCTACAGAAATCTTAAGGCACTTCCAGGCTAAGGAGAGGGACAGATGTATAAATAAATGATGACACTCTAACACAGTATGATAGTGTGATTTATAATTAAATATATATATATATATATGTATATGTATATTTGGTCTTTGTCCCCTTCTTGGTGTGGAGATCTTAAAACCCTTGGAATTTCCTAAGTGAGGAGACTGGTCAATGTGTCTTTTGTTACATTAATGAAGTGATTTTTGAAAAGCCCCTGGGTCACCTAAGGATGAGGGCTGGTCCCCAGAGGAAGCAGTCTTTTGATTGGAGGACTGGAGATTTCATCCCACTTCCCCTGACCTTTGGAAAGTGGAGAGGGGCTAGAGATTGAGTTCAATCACCAATGGCCATGATGTAACCAATCACGCCCATGTAATAAAGCAGCCATAAAACATAAAAAAAGGACAGAATTTGGAGAGTTTCTGGGTTGGTGAACATGTAGAGATACAGAGTGGGGCACATTCAACAGAAGTTCTGTGCCCTTTCCCACACCTTGCCCTAGGCATCTCTTTCATCTGGCTGTTCTTGAGTTACATCCTCTTATGACAAACCAGTCACTGAGTAAGTGAAATGTTTCTGAGTTCTGTGAACCACCCTGGCAAGTTAATCAAACCCAAGGACTGCTGCTGCTGCTGCTAAGTCGCTTCAGTCATGTCCGACTCTGTGCGACCCCATAGACGGCAGCCCACCAGGCTCCGCCATCCCTGGGATTCTCCAGGCAAGAACACTGGAGTGGGTTGCCATTTCCTTCTCCAATGCATGAAAGTGAAAAGTGAAAGTGAAGTCACTGAGTCGTGTCCAACTCTCAACGACCCCATGGACTGCAGCCTACCAGGCTCCTCCGTCCATGGGATTTTCCAGGCAAGAGTACTGGAGTGGGGTGCCATTGCCTTCTCCAACCCAAGGACAGGGTCGTTGAAACCTCTGATCTATGGCAAGTCCGTCGTCTACCTGTGACAACCAGGACTTTCAATCGGCATCTGGAGGTGGAGGGGTTGGCAGCCTTGTTGGACTGGGATCTGATGCTGTCTCCAGGTAGATAGGTTCAGGATCTAGTCAAATGTCCTCAGAGAATTATTTAACGGCACAGGGTGAGGGGCGGGGGTGGCGGGAAACACGTATGTCATAATGGTAAGTGCTATGGTCAGGGTTTCTGCAAGCTGCTGGGTGAGGGCAAAGCTCTGAGAATGGGAAAGCCAGATCCACCCTGCTTTGCTGCCTTCTGCTCCCAGCCCCAGCCCACAGCACTCCTGGCCATCCAGAAACTTGATGGTCCACAGCAAGTGCAAGACTCCAGCACGTGCTACAGAAACAGTTGTGAGTCACAGATGGCTACTATCTTTTCACAACAGCTAATATTTATTGGGTACTCCTAGGTGCTTTGGTGCCAGAGGAGTCACGTACCCTGCTGTCAGATTCATCCGTTACCCTGATGATGACACTCAGCTGACAACTGGTCAGACACAACCTGAAAGTACATCTGTAGCTCAGGGGATAACTTACCTTCTCTGAGCCTCAGGTTCCTCATATATGAAAGAACATCCAACTCACAGGGCTTGGTGAAGATTTGGGAGCACAAATAAGGGCTTGTTTGGCACAGTTTCCAGCACAAAGCAAACCAGCAATCAACAGAAGGCATTCTTATTTACTGACTTACTTCGCTTAGTATGATAGTCTCCAGGTCCATCCATGTTGCTACAAATGGCATTATTTCATTCTTTTTTATGGCTGAGTAATATGCCACTGGGGCTTCTCAGGCGGTGCTAGTGGTAAAGAACCTGCCTGCCAATACAGGAGAGGTAAGAGAGTTGAGTTTGATCCTGGAGTTCTATCCTTGGGTCGGGAAGATCCCCTGGAGGAGGGCATGGCAACCCACTCCAGCATTCTTGCCTGAAGAATCCCATGGACACAGGAGCCTGGCAGGCTACAGTCCACAGGGTCACAAAGAGTCAGACACAACTGAAGTGACTTAGCACGCAATATTCCATTGTATATAATATGTATCACATCTTCTTTATCCATTCCTCTGTCAATGGACATGTAGGTTTAAGTAAGTCAGACAGAACAGGATAAATATCAAATGATATCACTTATATGTGGAACCTAAAAACATGATACAAATGAACTTATTTACAAAACAGAAACAGACTGACAGACTTAGAAAATAAAGTTATGGTTACCAAAAGGGAAAGGTGGGGAAGAGGAGGGATAAATTAGGAGTTTGAAATTAACACATACACACTACTATATATAAAATAGATTATCAACAAGGACCTATTGTATTGCACAGGAAACTCTACTCAGTATTCTGTAATAATCTATATGGGAAAAGAATCTCAAAAAGAATGGATATATGCATAACTGAATCACTTTGCTATACACTTGAAACTAACAGACATTGTAAATCAACTCTTCTGCTTAGTCCATTTAGTCATGTCCAACTCTTTGCAACCCCATGGACCACAGCCCACCAAGTGCTCTGTCCATGGGATTCTTCAGGCAAGCATACTAGAGTGGGTTGCCATGCCCTCCTCCACAACATAAAATAAAAATTCAATTTAAAAAGTAAATAAAATAAATTGGAAAAATAGAAGGTATCCTTAGCTAACTAGTGTAAGGCAAGTGGTAAAATGAGGCACCTACCTCACACATGGGGCTTCCTAGGTGGCTCAATGGTAAAGAATCCACCTGCCAATGCAGGAGACTCAGGCTTGATCCCTGGGTTGGGAAGATCTCCTGGAGAAGGAAATGGCAACCCACTCCAGTATTCTTGCCTGGAAAATCCCAAGGACAGAGGAGCCTGGCAGGCTACATGGGTTTGCTTAAAGTTAGACATGACTGAGCAACTGAGCACACCGCACACATACATCTCACACACAAGGTAATCTTAAGGGACGCACAGGGCACATGTTGACTATTCTCATCACTGGACTCTTGCTATACTGCTTCTTGATGTCACTACCATACCAATGAACACCTTTCTGACTCCACTGTTTTTCTTCTTCTAAATTATTTCCTTGGGACAAATTCAAAATTCTTTCTCCAACTCTTTCTGCATTTGTCAGATCCAAAAAAAGCAGGTAGCAGTAAATCCTGCAGCAGCTGAGGCCTGGGACCAAGTCACGGCAGCTCCCCTGCTAGGAGCTGCCAGCAGCGGGTGACCCACAGCTGCTTATTCTCACTGAGGCTCCTGTGCCAGAGATGACGTCATCAAGGAAGAAGGGTTCTTCACAGGGGGATGGAAGGGGTGAGGGGTTTTTTGGTCTCCTGGGATTTTTTGTCTCCTGGGATTGCTACCTCTTCCTGAGGGGGGAAGAAAACTGGTGCCAATGCAGGACATAGGTTTGCCCAGTAGTCCTTTGAGCATAGTCCAGAAAATTCCCATGGAAATTCCGTCAGAGCGGAGTTACATGGAGTGAGTGTTGGGGTTGGAGCCTCAGCTTTGGAATCTGCGGCACCAGAGGAAATGCATGAGTAAGTGTGGAGGAAGGAAACAAAGTCCAGAAGAAGAGGCCGGGTCCGAGATGAGGGGGGAGTCTCTACTGGATGGGTTTCAGAGGAGCATGCATCTTCAGAATTGTATGTAATATTGTGTGTGTGTGTGCGATCCAGATGTCAGCTAAAACACAGGATCCTTTGAGTTCCAATAAAATCAGTACTGGACTTCCCCAGCAGTCCAGTGGTTAAGACTCTGCCTTCCAATACAGGGAATGTGGGTTCCATCCCTGGTCTGGAAACTAAGATCCCATAAGCTACAAGATGTGGCAAAAAAAAAAAAAGACAAAATATTTTTTAAAATAAATAAATAAATAAGGAAGAAAGAAATAATAAAATAAAATCAGTGCCTACTCTGTCCCACATATACCCCTCCCAGCCCCTCCAGGAATTCTGGAATCTGGATAATGACTTTTCTGTTTATCACTGGCTCTATGGTCTTCCAATTTAGTTCAGTCTGTGGAGTATCTCACCACCCTGCAGGTATTGCCCTTTTTCTACTCTGGATTGACATGGACAGAGAAATCAGCCCCTCTCCCCTCATACAGTTATGGCATCATTTTGCTTTGCTGGTGTTTGTGCATGTGTTGTGTGTTTTATCTGCCCAGTGTCTCTTTCACCATCTGGTAAAAACAGATGACTGCTTTCCCCCAATTCTTTGTTTCTGGTTGGTGGTGGTTTGTTTAGGCACTAAATCGCATCTGACTCTTTATAACACTGTGGACTGTAGCCTGCCAGGCTCCTCTATCCGTGGGATGTCCCAGGCAAGAATACTGGTGTGGGTTCCCATCTCCTTCTCCAGGGGATCTTCCCAAACCAGGGATCGAACCCAGGTCTCCTGCTTGGGTGGTGGATTCTTTACCACTGAGCTACCTGGGAAGCCCCTTGTGTTTCTGGAGGTGTAGAAAATAGACAATATTCCAGCCCACCAGCCCCCAAACTGACACATGACCCAGGCCTGGCCCAATCCAATTAAGGGACCCCATCCCCAAGGTGACTGAGCTGGTACAAGTGGGCCTGGGGCTTCCATTTTCCCAACTCTAAGGAAGAGGCTTCTCTACAGGAAAGAGAATGAAGCCAAGACCAAAAGATGCCATGCCAAGAGAGACAGGGGAACAAGAAAGGAGTTGTCCTTTGAGTCCCTGGATTCACTTGAGCCGCCGCAACGTGAACAGTGCACCCTTGGGGTGTATCACTCAGTCGGGCCATGGCTCCACCATCAACTTCCCAGCTAGGGAAGCCAACACATTTCACTTTTCTTGTTTATTTTTCCTTAAAAAATTTGAGTTGAGGTTTAATCACTTGCTACCAAAAGTCTGAATATAGAAAGGGTTTCCATCTACCCTACCTTGCTGGCCCTCAAAACTTTGGCCAAGTCTGTAATGCATTTTTTCATTTTGAAGTCACAGGGAGGGACTGATTTCCAGTCTAGGTCAACCCAGAGCAGTACCTGCAGGGCGGTGAGACTCTCTGCAAACAGAACCATTTTCTTATACAGCACAGTTAGTCATTCCTTTGTTAAGGGCACCCTTTTCATGCCCCGCTCTGGGATCTGTAGCACCATCAAGTCATTTTCCCAAAGGAAGACATTTTCTTTCCCCAAAGGCATCTGAATGCTTAAACAGTTATATTTTCATAGTGTGCATGTATTTTTTTCTATTTGTATTTTTCTGGAGAGAAGTTTGGTCATTGTCATCCAATTCAGAGTTCCGTGACTCAGAAAATAGGATAGAAGAAAATAAAATGATGAGAGAGGGCATGGGGAGGGGTCCTCACACACTTGAGCAGGACAGAGGAACTCGCTGCCAGACGGATGCTGGAGTCAGACATTACCATGCAGATTGCACACTGTTGCAAACAGAAGAGTCCTGAGAGGTTTTCAAACATTTTCAGCCTCAGCACCCTTTTTTCAAATAAAATCTTACCAGAAAACCCAATCTGCAAAACAGACAAAAGGAGGTAAGGAAAGGGGCGAAGGGAAGGGGCAACCTTGACTGTCAAACACATGAAAAAGGCTCTGAGAAAGGTTCTGTGAGATCTTTAAATCTCCTCAATGGACAGTTTGGAAAATCCCTGAATCTAATTGACTCATTTTACAGATGGGGAAACTGAGGCCCACAGGAAAAAGAATTGCTCAAGCATTCCAGCTCGTTGTGACATTATTGGGACCAGAATCTAAGACTCTGAGTCTCTGGTGGCCAGGTCTGTGCTCTTCTCACTGCCTGGGAAAATGTGGAGAAGGCGCCTTCTGCCCCCGCAGCCTATGGTGCTCAGTCTTTCCCGAAACCCACACATGGGGCGTGCCTCTAGTCCTGTAAAACACCCCCACTCCAGCCCTGTGGCCCTCCCAGCCTTTCTGGAAGGACAATGGAGACCTTCATCCGGATGAGAGCTGTGAGGCCCAGAAGACGACTCCTTGCTCAGCTGGCAACACACGGGTCCAGGCTGTGTGTCATCTATCATGGCCCCCTGAGGAGGAGCCAGTGTGAACCCGGGGGCCTCGGGGAGCAAGATCTGCTTGCGGCAGGGTCCCAAGACATCTCACTTTACAAGGATGGAATTTCATGACTTGTGTATTTTAATTAAATTTTTATTTTTATGGAATTTTAGTTAAAGTTCCCCTACTCCTGCAGCTTGCTCATTGTTATTAAAAACCACGACAAGAGGAGGGGATAAAAAAAATTTTTTTTTAAACCAACACTGTCCGAGCGAAAATGAAGCCACCTTTTAGAAAAGAGCTAACTGTGTTGCACATTTGAAACCCACTCCTGGCCTTCCGATGTGGATTCCGCCCCCGTAACTTCACAGATCAGATTTTAAGTCTGTGGCTTATTGCTTTCTGAGCCTCCTGGGGCTTATAGGATTATTCTGGATTTAATCCGTTAATAATTTTTCCTCCCTCCTGTCTAAGGCCTGGTTTTCCAGCTGAAATTGGCCTGGGTGAAACAGCTTGCTTCCAGTTCTGATGGATTCCCCTCTCAGACTGCATCCTCTGTCACTGTAAGAAAATGAAGGAGAGGATATGGGACATACAAAGAGAAAGCTTCAGGGCCCTGTTCTGAAGCTCTGGTGGAGAAGAAGAGGCAGCTGTGCCAACATCTGTGCCCGAAGCCTGGCAGATGTTATCCTCTTTATTTCTTACCACAGCCTGGGAAGAGAGGGTTGTGCTGTGCTTAATCATTCAGTCATGTCCAACTCTTTGTGACCCCATGAACTGTAGCCCACCAGGCTCCTCTGTCCATGGGGATTCTCCAGGCAAGAATACTGGAGTGGGTCACTATGCCCTCCTCCAGGGGATCTTCCCAACCCAGGGATCAAACCCAGATCTCACACACTGCAGGCAGATTCTTCACCATCTGAGTCATCAGGGAAGCCCAGGGAAGGGAGGGTTATTATCCCCATTTTACGGAAGAAGAAACTGAGTGAGTGAATGCAAGTTGCTCAGTCGTGTCTGACTCTTTGCGACCCATGGACTATAGAGGCCATGGAATTCTGCAGGCCAAAATACTGGAGTGGGTAACTTTTCCCTTCTCCAGGGGATCTTCCCAATCCAGGAATCAAACTCAGGTTTCCCACTTTGCAGGTGGATTCTTTTCCAGCTGAGCCACCAGCAAAGCTGGAAGAAACTGAAGCTCAATGACAAAAATAACCTGCTTAAGCTGACACAGGTGGGAAGAAGCAGAACGTCTTCTTTGAACTATCTGCCGCTGGACTTGGGGGTTTCTGGACACTATCCACTCGGCGCCAACCTGTTGTACCTTTCCGCTGAACTTGCGGCTAGACAGGTTCCTCCTTGGAATGGAGAGTTGAAGAGAGGAGACCTCTTGTTCAGCCAAGCAGCCCTGGCACTTACATGGTCAGTGTTGCCCCAAGCTGGTCCTGCTCACCAGCACATCCTTGGAGATTAGCAAATGTGACCCAGTTCAAAGATCCCCAACTGAAGTGACTTCCCTGGCGGTCCAGTGGCTAAGAATCCACATTCCCAATGCAGGGGGCCCGGATCCGAATCTGGTCAGGGAACTAGATCCCACATACTGCAAAGTTTACATCCCACAACTAAAGATCCCGCGTGCTGCGCTAAGACCTGTCACAACCAAAAAAATAAACAAATATTTTTTAAAAGCAGGGGAGCCAACTGAGCACCCACTATAAACCAGGATGGTGCTAGAGGCAGGAGAAGAGAAGAGGAGGAACAAATACCCCATCTGGGGATGGAACCAAACCCACTTGAACCCATATAACAGGCCATAATATCACTATCAGGCTTCCCAGGTGGCTCAGTAGAGAAGAATCCACCTGCCAATGCAGGAGACGTGGGTTCAATCCCTGGGTCGGGAAGATCCCCTGGAGGAGGAAATGGCAACCAACTCCAGTGTTCTTGCCTGGAAAATTCCACGGACAGAGGAGTCTGGAGGGCTACAGCCCATGAGGCGGCAGTGAGACACAACTGAGCGTGCACATAATGCAAAAAAAAAAAAATGCACACAAGATACCTAGTCAAATTCATAGAGTCAGAAATACACTGGTAGATGTCAGGGGGTGGGGGTGGGGATAGGGAGTTAGTGTTTACTGGGTACAGAGTTCCAGTATAGGAAGATGAAAAACATCAGGAGATAGTTGGTTAGACTAGTACAACAATGTGAATGTACTTAGTGCCACTGAACTGTGCATTTAAATATGGTTAAAATAGCATGGTTTATATTATGTGACTTTTACCACAAGAAAAAAATTAAAAAAAGAATGAAATACAAATCACAGGTCTTGCTCCAGACCTACTGATTCAGAAACTGGGGGTGGATCTCGAAATCTGTATTGTTACAAATCCTCCAAGTGACTCAGAAGCGGGCTAGTGTTTGAGAATCAAGGCGCTATAGGAACACAGTGGTGAGTGAGTGAAAGTCCCTCAGTTGTGTCCAACTCTTTACAACCCCATGGACTATGGACTATACAGTCTACAGAATTCTCCAGACCAGAATACTGGAGTGAATAGCCTTTCCTTTCTCCAGGGGATCTTCCCAACCCAGGATTCGACCTAGGTCTCCCATATTGCAGGCGGATTCTTTACCAGCTGAGCCACAAGGGTAGGAATACAGAGGAGAGAGTGGTAACTGACCCTGAATGGAGTGATGAGGAAGCCTTCCTGCAGGAAGAAACTCTTCTAGGGAATCTTTAAGAACAAGGAGCCATGGGACTTCCCTGGTGGCTCAGTGGTTAAGACTCCATGTTCCTAATGCTGGGGGCCTGGGGTTTGATCCCTGGTCAGGGAACTTGATCCCACATGCTGCAACTAAGACTCAGCACAGCCAAATAAATCTTAAAAAAAGAGCAAGGAGCCAGATGAAGGAATAAAAATAAGTCCCCAGGTGGATGAAGCTGTGCAAGAAAGAGCATAGAGGATGAGCGGCTCTGAGTGTTTTCAAAGACTACCAGGGACAATGGGGTTGGTTGTCAAGAAGCTGGAGAGGCTGGGGAAAGAGAAAGAATAAAATAATCTCAGAGTTTCTGAGAAAAAGAAAGTGAGAAAGAGAGTTCGGGTGTGCAGGTGGACCCTGTGCATAAGACAGCCCAGTCTGAGCCATGCAGGACAGACATCCCCAGGGACTTGGAAGCCCCCCCAACCTCACCCCCGAAACTCCTCCAGTTAACCAAAACGGCATGACCTCATGTGTTATGGCTGCAGAGGCACGGGGGAGGCCAGATCCGGTGTTTGTATTGAAATTAATTGGGGGCTCCGTGGATGATGGAGGCTCTGAGGAATGCGTCGCCCGCTGAAGTGATCCCGCGAACAATGGTGTCGCTTTCGACCACCGTGGCCCCCAGCGGCTCACATCTGCACTTCCAAAGCCCTTCTCCGATGAAATCATCATCACAGACAGATATGAATATTTAAAATCCAAAGTGGATACCTACAGGGATTTGGGATGGGGAGGACTCAGGCCTGCACCCCAGAGCTATTTTTAGGCTAGGAAATGAAGCTCCCATTTTACCAGAGTAGCGGCTTGTCAATCAGGAAAATCCCATCACTCACCCCCAGCCCAGATTTATGGTGATTCGAGGGGAGATGCTGCCAGGAACAGGGCTGAGGCCAGGAAAATTTCATCTGTCTGGAATCCGACAGGAAAAAAGAGGCCTGGAAATTTCAGAGGAAGCTGGGACCGGTGCCGGCACAGCGCCTCTGTTTGTGTTCACTCAGCTGGCTCCTGTTAGCAAGTTAAGGGTCCGCTGAGGAAAAGCGTCAGGCCAGGTTTTTCCATCACTCCAGAACCTTGAGCTTGATCTCCAGGCAGTGGCTGCTCCCGTGACCTCTGACCCCAAACAACAGGAGCCTTCACCAGGTTCCCCCAGGGCCCCCAGCCCCGGGCCGCATCTTAAATCAACATCTTTGGTTGTTTGGGGTTTTTTCTCCTTTCTCTTACCAAAAAAAAAAAAAAAGTAGTTAAGCGATTCTATCTTTTTTGTTGTTTGTTTAATCAGACTTTTAGCACACTCAAGAAGCAGGGTTCAATACAATCACTAATTAATTCAATTTAGCTTTCATTTCCTCCCCTGGAGTGACCCAGCTCTCCTGAAGTGTTTTCTCATTTGTCCTTCCTGGTGCTGGGGCACCAGGAACCCCTGACTTCCAAATCTGATGCTGTGAGCTCTAGAATAAAGCCAGGGATCAGGCTATGTGCAAAATCCTGCTGCAAGTATAGCAGGTCCTAGACTGTCCTCTCCATTCTTACATTCACTCAGAGCCTATCATGTGCCAGGCCCTGTCCTGGGGGTGTGGGACTGGGGGGCAGAGGGAGGGGGAGTACAAAATGGGCATCATTTGCCCTCCAAGAGCCCACAGTTTGGTGGGGGGAGCACAACCCTAAACAGAAGAGAGTCATAAAGCACATAGGAAAAGACCATTGGGCTGGTTCAGGGGAAAAAGCATTCACGGGGAAAGAACCACACATGCAAAGAGAGAGGAGCAGGAGAGAAGGGAGCATATACACAGCCACACCCCAAGGAGTCTCGCGAGCCGAGAGCACAGATGGGATTCGAGGGCCGGGCTGGCTCAGGAACGGGACTTGTTTAGGGTATTGGGCTTAGGCCTAGGGTACTGGAAAGTTTAACTGGGGAACACTGAAGTCAGATGGGCACTCTGTCCCAATGACCCTGGTAGTGCTGTGGAAGCAGGGGTGCAAAGGGATGAATCTAGAGGCAGAGGGACCAGTCAGAAGAGAGAACAGGGATGGATAAGGCAGGGCAGAGGGACTGGAGAGAAGGGCAGGGTTTAGAGTGCATTTAGAATCCCAATCCTGCTACCCCCAGTGGCTGGCAGATGGGAGCTGTTCAATAATCAAACATCGGTAGGCCAGGGGAGACCTAACTTCCTAAGGAATGAGAAGTAAAACGTCATGCCACAATTTGTGAAAGACAGAAAGCATCCAGGCCCATAGCTCCTTCATACAGGCCAGCTGGGGCTGTGGTCAACCAGGCACCCAGGGGAGTGAAGCCTGGTGGCCTGGTGGCGACCTACATCTGCCAGTCTTGGGACCCAGGGTCCCCAGGACAGTGAAGGAAACTTTAGGAGATCAGTGAGGCACTTGCCTGGAGCACAGAAGGTAATGGGGTGCCCCGAACCTCAAAAATCAAGATAGACAGTGTTTTAAATATTTATTTATTTGGTTACACTGGGTCTTAGTTGCAGCACACAGGATCTTCAGTTAAGGCATACAGACTCTTAGTTGTGGCATGTGGGATCTAGTACTCTGACCAGGGACCGAACCCAGGGCCCCTGCAGTGGGAGCATGGAGTCTTAGCCACTGGACCACTAGGGAAGTCTCAAGAGAGATAATATTTTACTGCAGTATTTTAATCAAAATTAATGCCAAAATTCATAATGAACAAAATAAAAATTTTTCATCAAAGACAAGCTTCAACCTTGCTCTCAGTCCCCTGCCTCATCCACCTCACCCTAATCCCAACCCTGGTTCCAATAAAAATTCATTTTAGAAAGCATGGGCTGTACTGTACTGAATTTTTTAAAATATTGTGTTAAATTGTATTTCTCCTGACTACTGAGTTTTGGGTGCCTCATTATATTTGGGCCTGTAGCAAATGCCCCACCCTTCATCCTAGACCTGGGCCTGACACACAGGACCACTTTCTGGAGTACAGGAACCCCTAGGAGAAGAGGTCTGGCCTACAGAGAACAGCATGCCCATGCCTACACAAATTTGGCTGGAGATCACTCTGATCCTGCGTGTGCTGAAGGCTCCGTGCTGGTCAGAAACTCGGAACCAAGGGGTCCCACGGATCCTTGCTCCCTGTCCCTTGGAAAGTTGAATGCTACTGTGTACCTGGAAAGAGTTTAGCAAAGTTTCTAAGCTCAGTTGCCTCATCTGTAAAATGGAGAGAAGAATGCTTATTTGTTGTTTTTCATTTCAAAGAAATCTAAGTCAGGCCAAACCCAAGACCTCTAGACGTCTGATCCACCAACCAGGCACCGTCCTGAGGAAGTAGAGATAAATAGCATGTGAGAAACATATTCCCAACCCCCTGTCCCCCACTGCAGCTGATACCCACAGATTAGATAGAACTAGGCCCAAATACACATTAAAATCATTCTTTGTTTTGTTCATTCCTTCCTTTCTTCAATAACAGACACAGTCTGAGCACCTGTATATGCCAGCTGCTGCTGAGCATTGGTTGAGTCCTTCATGATCCTTGGCCTCAAGATCCAGTAGAGTCAGAGAGACAGAAAAATAACTGCAAGATGAAGTGCCATGTGCTTTTTAGAGACAAAGGAATGTGGGAATTTAGAGAGGACAACTCCTGAGCTGACAGTGGTGGTGGTGGGAGGAGGGGCATTGCAGAGCAGGGCCTTGAATTCCATCGAAGTAGAATCATGCCAGAAGACCGACAGACTAGCCCTTTTTGGACAAGGACCTGGTCTTAGTTTGTTCAGCCTGCTATAACAAACAACACAGCAGGTGCGTGGTTTTATAAAAGAAGTGTATTTCTCACAACTCTGGAGGCTGAAAAGTCCAACATCAAAGTGCTGGCAGATTTGGTGTTTGGTGAAGACCCACTTCCTGGTTCATGTTCTTTCATGGCAGAAGGGGCAAAGGAGCTCTATGGGGTCTATCTTTATAAGATGTGATCATGCTTCATTCTTTCTGGAGCAATTAGTAATTGCCCTCTGCTCTTCCCCAGTAGCATATTGGACACTTTTCAACCCTAGGGCTCATCTTCTGGTACCATCTCTTTTTGCCTTTTCCTACTGTTCATGGGGTTCTCTTGGCAAGAATATTGCAGTGAATCTCCATTTCCTCCTCCAGTGGACCACCTTTTCTCAAAACACTTCACCATGACATCCGTCTTTGGTGGCCCTGAATGGCATGGCTCATAGCTTCACTGAGTTTAGGCTGTGATCCACAAAAAGGGATGTGACTAGATACTTCTCCAAAGAAGAAATAAATGAGCAATTAGAATATCATCAGGACTTCTAATGAAAGAGACTCAGAAGGCAGGTTCAATCCCCAGGTCAGGAAGATCCCCTGAGGAGGGCATGGCAACCCACTCCAGTATTCTTGCCTGGAGAATCCCAGGGATGGAGGAGCCTGGAGGGCTACAATCCATGGGGTCGCAAAGAGTCGGACACAACTGAAGTGACTGAGCATGCAGAAGCAATCTGATCACGAGGGCTCAGCCCTTATGACCTAATCGCTTCCCAGTGGCTCCATCTCTAAACATCATCAGACTGGGGATCTAGATTTCAACATGAATTTTGAGGGGACGCAAGCATTCCATCCCTAGCATACCTATACAAACGAGGGTAGAGTGTAAAAAAAAAAAAAACCAGCATGATGGAGATGGGAAGAGGCTTGGATGGTGGGGCAAACTGTGTGGGAGGGACAGAGACGGGAGAAGGAGGTGGTAAGATAAACTTGATGTGGACCACGAAAGGCTCTATGTGTGGAACTTCCCTGGTGGTCCAGGGACTAAGACTCGGTATTTCCAGGGCAGGGACCCACGGTTTAACCCCTGGTTGAGGAACTAGATCCCACATTCCACACCTTGAGTTCACGTGCTGCAACTAAAGACTCTTAAGTGCTGCAACTAAGATCTGGAGCAGCCAAATAAATAATAAAAAAATAAAATAAAACAACAAAAAAAGAAAGACCCTGTGTGCTAAGATAAAAATTTGGATCTTATTTTCCTGGCAATGGGAAACTATTTTAAGTTTTTAGACAGAAAATGGCTTTTTTTGATCTGTTTTTAGAAAGAGAATGCTGGCAGCCATGGAGGGGGGGACTGAAGCTGGAAGTATGTGGAGGCAGAAACGTCAGTTGGGATATTGAGAAATAATCTAAGGGAGAAAAGATGAAGTCATGGACCAAGACGGTCCATGGAGATGGAGGTGGTGGTGGAGATGGAGAGCAGGGATGGAGTTAAAGAGATTTCTGTAAGAAGCTACACACCTTGGTGACTAAGTAGACACGAAGGGTGAGGGAGAAGGAAAAGTCTACCTCGATTTCCAGGTTTCTGATTTAGGTGACTGTTCACATAAGAGACATGTGTTCAATCCCTGGGTCAGGAAGATCGCCTGGAGGAGGGCATGGCAACCCACTCTAGTAATCGTGCCTGGAGAATCCCATGGACAGAGGAGCCTGGCAGGCTATGGTCCATGGGACACACAGAGTTGTACACAACTGAAGCAGCAACACAGCATGCACACAGCACGCACATGCACATAGCACACACACGCACACAGCACACACACGCACACAGCACACACACGCACAGAGGCGACAGCAAACCAGAGAAAAAGGAGAGGAGGAGTTAGTGGAGGAACAGTGGCTGCACTCCACTTTGGACTTGTTGACTCTGGGTGAATGGAAGATGCTCAGATGAAATAACCAAAAGGAGATATGATGGGTTCAGGACAAAGTTGAGGCTGGAGATATTACCGTGTAAGCTAAAGACAGATGGGCTCAAGTGAGCCAAGCCAGAGGGAGAGTATAGGGAGAAGAGAGCTGAAGAAGAGAGGCCAGCAGAGGAAGAGGGGGAAAAGATGAGAGACCAGGGGCCAGCGAGGAGATCCCGGAGGAATAAGAGCAGGGAAGAGTGCTATCCAGGGGACCAGGACTGCTGATAGACAAAAGGAGGAGAAAGGGTTCCATACAGAGAGCGATGAGGACATGAAGATGAGAACCAAATTGTAGTTTGAAGCCGAGGAGGTCATTGGTGACTCTAGTAAGATCAACTTCAAAATCCACCAAAATCTGCCTCTCGACTCAATCCATGGACTCCTCCATCTGTCTTCATGGGATGGTGGGAAGAAGGTTGAGGAGTTCATGGGAGGTGAGGAAGTACATGATGCCTTCAAAAAGTTCCGGGATGCCAAATGACTTGAGCAGGATGTTTAACTCCAGCAGGAGTTCCTCAAAGTCTCCATCATCAGGGTCTGGGTCCCCAGAGTGAACCACATTTACCCCCTGCCTCCCCACAAGACCCTCCAAGACCAGCAGGACCACATTGTGTAGTACCAATAGGTGACCAAATTATCAACTACAGTGAAGAATTTTGCCTTTTTGGTAAACAAGAAACCCAAATCCTGTTATTCCACCAAGGCATCCTCCATTGTTACAGAGATTAACTCGTTAAGAACAAGAAGAGGATTATGAACAGCTTTTGGTTTTAACTATTTAGCATAAGAAACCAGATTGAGAACAGAAAACAAAATTATTACAAGAGGAAGAAGATAAGAAAATACAGTTAGCCTAGCTGGAGGAATCTCTTTTAGAGACACTTGCTGCATCTCAAGACAAGATTTTGGAAAATAAGGGCTCTGAATCAAACAAAAGCAACCCAGTGCACTTACTCAAGTCACTTGAAGAATCTTACAAATTCCAAATTTCTCTTAATCAAATAAATATTTCCTTCTTGGTGATTTTCTATTGCTTTCTTAAAGGTTCATATTAATATGATAAACAATATAGTATTAGGACATCAAGAGAATGATGATTGCAAAAAAAGAATGCTATCTATCCAAACACACACACAAGAAAAAGTTCCAGGGACTTCCCTGGTGGTCCAGTGGCTAAGACTCAACTCTCCCAAAGTAGAGGACCTGGGTTCGATCCCTGGTCCACGAACTAGATCCCACATACTGCAATTAGAAACAGAAAAAAAAAAAAGGACCCTGATGAGGAGACTAAGACCTGGCACAGCCAAATAAATAAATGGGTTTTTGGTTTTGGTTTGTTTTAAAAAAAGGAAGTTCTGGGATGAAGAGATGATGTCTGTAGGACAGAGTTCCAAGACAGTGAGACAGAAGGTCTTATAAAAGAGAGAGACCTGAGTAGGGCTTTAGGATCAAGAGGAAAGGCATTGAAGAGAGAAGTAAGATCCCAATTAAGCTGCACAAGAACACCAAGCTCAAGCCCCAGCCTCCGAGGCCCTTGTTCAACTGGTTATTTCAAGTTCAACCCTCATTTTCCCAGAGAGCACTTAGTTCCCCAGCCATACTTCCAAAACCTATGTCACCCCTAATTCACCACAAGCATAAGACAAAACAATGTGTGAGAAACATATTCCTTAGTTCTGCTCAGAGTCCTGGAGAAGATCTCACCATCTCAAAGATGCTGGAAGGCGGGCCCTGGGCTCTCAGGAATGGGCAAGATGGACCTCTACTCTGATCTGGTTCAGGTACCTCCAAGGAGCAGAGACCACTTAAGTCACCCCAATGAAAGGGGAGTGGGTGACAAGGATATATGTGCTCAGGGGTCTACAGCCTGAATGCAAATGGGAAAGCCACAGAGAAGGTGGCAGCGTTTGGCCCCTGTCTTGAAGCTGCTCTGTACCCCTCTGGATATCTCTACCATTGTCCTCTCTCTGCCAACCATTTCCTCCACTCTGTTTCTTCAGCTCCCTTCTAACCTTGGTTTGCAGGAGGCTTTGACTTTTCATCCTCAGCTTCACAGATTCCCCACCAGCTACTATCCGAGTTGCCACCAGATCCAGCTTCTGTTTCCCAGCAAAGATTCAAGATAGGGATCCAATTGGCCCCGTTCCAGCTCAGGCAAGGCCTTGGGTCACTAGCCAGTCTATAGTTGCCTGTCTTTAGGTCAGGTGCCCACCCCTGCTCCAATTATTGAGAGCAGTAAGGAGGGACCCGGGGACCCAGGACACCTCCGCTTTGTTTTTTTTTGTTTAGTATTTATTTATTGTTTGGCTGTGTCGGGTCTTAGTTGCGACACGTGGATCTTCGATGCATGGCTCCCTAATTGTGATGCATGGGCTTCGCAGTTGTGGCACATGGGCTTAGTCGCCCTGTGGCACGTGGGATCTCAGTTCCTCAACCAGGCATCAAACCCGCATCCCCTGCATTGCAAGGTGGATTCTTAACCACTGGACCACCAGGGAAGTCCCACCTCCACTTTTAAATCCAGCACTTCCTACAGAGGCTGGAATGAGAGATGGGCAGGCAAGTGCCCCAAAACCCATCCAGCACAATAAACCTATTTCTTTTCTAAACCAGCTGACATGGTCTGAATTGGGAGAACAACTCGGAACGGGAAATGATGAGGTTTCAAATCACCATTCAAGGATCCTTAAGGCACTGAGCACCTACTGTGGACCTTTGAGATGACCACATTTGGACCAGGCAGTGGATGCGTAGCAGAGAATGAGGGAGACACTGGGAAACGCTCCTTGCTCCCACGACACACATCCTGGCTCCCTCCACCCAGAGATGGCAAGAGTTGCCTGCTTAATGCACTGTGTCCAGGGCTCTCCTATCTGCTGACTTGGTGCTGGCCTCCTGTGGCCTCCTCCTTCCAAAAAGTATGAGAACTTGGGAGCCGTGGGTAGAAGCCTGAGGGTGTGGGCTGGCCCTTTGGCCTCAGGCCCTCCCAGGCATTGCTCTCCATCCTCAGCCTCCCCCTCCCCCTCCTCCTGCCTCGGCCCAGGCCCTGACCAGAGCTGCCAATCTGCAGAGGGCTCTTCCAGAAGTCACTGCTATCCTTTCAAAAGTAGCAAGAGTTCCAAAACCAAACTCCAGATGCCTTCCCACCCACATCCTCCCTCAGCCCCACCAGCCTGTCCACCTAGTGAAACAAAGAGACTTAGAAATCACAAGTGTGGAAATGACATCAACGGACATTGGACAGAGACTTGTACCAGGAGGGGAGCGGGTCTGGGGAGGGGGCCGAAGAGCGGTGGCCTTAACTGACCCATCACTCCGCCTGCTTCTGCTTCTTTCTCCCCCAGCCTTTCAGCCCTCTAAAGCTTTCAGTGCACAGGAAGAGCCTGCCTTCCTTAAAGTAGGAGTAATGTTCACGTCTGCTCTTAACAGAACATCCGGTAACACTTTAATTGAAATTTTAACTCTGATTATTCCAGCTGACCAGGAATGCAAGCAAAATCAAAGCTGTGAAGGTGCCAATAGATACACACGTGAAAAGATAGTGAAAGATTATTGCTGCGAGCTGTGTGCTACCCTGGGATTCGTGACCTCTGGAGAGGAAGATTTTGATCCAGGGCCAGAGACCAGGCATGACCACTCAGAGCTTTTTGTGTAACAGAATTTTATTAAAGTATAAAAGAGATAGGGGAAGCTTCTGACATAATCATCAGAAGGGGACAGAATGAATGCCCCCTTGCTAATTTTTAGCAAGGCACTTTATGTCTGTCTTTTAGCAAGCTGCTCATCAGATAAGAGAGACACCTTAAGGGTGAGGGAGTTTCACCAGGCCCCTCTCCCACAATATGCATTTTTGAGATAGAATGGCACAAGGTGTGCCATCTCTGGCCATAAAACAATTGACATGAGTACTGGTTTGTCACGCCATTATCAGCCCAAAGTTTGAGAAAAGAAAAACAGTTAGTCTTAGGCGGAACTATTTTGAAGAAAGGCAGATTCCAAAGCAAATACATAGTTTCATTAACACAGCTTAAAAAAAAAACATTTTCATAAGAAAAACACATTGGTTAGCTCAAGGTTTGAGAAAAGTTCAGACAGAACCAGGTGTCCTCAACAGAGAACTAAAAGAAACTTCTTTTAATTTTGTGTAGAGAAGGGGGAAAAAAAAGTCTGGCACTTGCAATTTATTTCCTCCTACTGCTTGGGGACCTCTGGCCTTCCTACATGTTAACCCTCTCAATAGAAAAGAGAGAGGGCTTCCCTGGCGGCTTCCCTGGTGGCTCAGATGGTAAGAAATCCACCTGCAATGCGGGAGACCTCGGTTCAGTCCCTGAGTTGGGAAGATCCGTGGAGGAGCGCATGGCAACCCACTCCAGTATTCTTACCTGGAGAATCCCCATGGACAGAGGAGCTTGGTGGGCTACAGTCCATGGGGTCGCAAAGAGTTGGACACGATTGAGCGACTAAGCACAGCACAGAAAAGAGAAAGAGAGAGACAAAGGCTGAGGACCAATGAATGCAGGGGAACCCAGGAGAATTCTATTCCAACACAGCTCAAACATCATGTCCCTGCCTCTCAGGAGACCCCAGGCTACCGCCCCAAGATCCCTCTTCTCCCTAAACCTCCCCAAAGCACAATCACATCCATCCTTTCTCATCCAGCCCTCTGCCACCCTCAGGCCAAGACTGACCCAATGAACCCTGTTTCTTGTTCACATCAGACCAGCGGTCAGCAGATTTTAATACTGTGAATCCAGAATATGCCCTGAGATTGTCCTCTCGGGACCCTGCTCCACTCTCCGGAGAGCCACAGCAGGGTGCAGGAGAGCCAGGGAAGCCGCGAGAAACAAACACGGTGACAATCGCTTACTGGAATATTTGGCTGGGAAAAGCTTTGTTCCCACATAAAATCAACCCAGATGGATTATGAAAAAGAAAGTGACACGCACGAGTTTTTAAATAAAACATCATTTTCCAAATCATGTGGGCTAAATACTATGTGAGATCCAGGATGAGAGCCTGGAACAGAAAAAGCACACGGATGGAAAAACTGACGAAACACAAATAAAGACAGGAGTTTAATTACTAGTAAAGTACCCATATTAATCTCTCAGTTTTGACTGAAGTACGTTGGTTATAGAAGAGGTTAACATGAGGGGAAACTGGGCTCAAGGGTGTACAGGACTCTGTATAACTCTGTTGCAACTTTTCTTTTAATCTAAAATTATTCCAAAATTTAAACTTTATTAAAAAAAAAATCCTATGACTGTTTCTTGCTCCCTGATCCCCCCCACCCCATCCTCACTACACCTCCTCCTTCCCTCACCCCACCCCCCACCACCAGCACAGATTCACAATCTGCTGCTCCATCAGAGTTCCTTGGGTGGCAACCACTGAGTCCCATGAGGACGAGCTGGGGCCAGAGGCAGGATGTGTGGTCATGGGCGGGTTTGAACCAGCAGGAACACAAGGGAGTCGGGCTGCAGAACCACAAACAGACCAAAGCCCTGGAATTTCAGATCAGTCCAGATCTACAGGTCATTCGTTCATTCAATAAGTATTTATCCTCACACATGCCAAGCGTCATGCGAGGCTGCTGTGAGAGTGAGGATGGCGGGGGAAGAGTGTTGCAGGTACAAAATGAATGAGACCCAGAGAAACACACAGTCTCCTCCCTTAAGGAAGCAGTGAGGGAAACAGATGTGTTCCCCAGGCAGTGACAATACCCAGCAGTGACTGGGGGATGAGAGTATGCACAGAATCTGCCAGGGTGATCAAAGAAGCCTTCACAGGGGCTTCCCTGGTGGCTCAGTGGTAAAGAATCTGCCAGCCAATGTAGATTTGATCCCTGGTCCAGAAAGATCCCACATGCAATGGAACAACTAAGCCCATGCTCCAGAGCAACTGAGCTCTCACTCGAGAGCCGGGGAGCTGTAACTACTGAGCCCACGGGCCACAACTACTGAAGCCCACCACCTAAGGCCCATGCTCTGCAACAAGAGAAGCCGCCGCAATGAGAAGCCCACACACTGCAGCTAGAGAGCAGTCCCCACTCGCCGCAACTAAAGAAAGCCCACGCAGCAGTGAAGACCCAGCACAGCCAAAAATAATAATCATTAAAAAAAAAAGAGGAAAACTTCACAGAGGAGGGGGCATAAGCTCTGGCAGCTATAGTTCAGTTGCTCCCTGTGACCCAGAGTCACACACAAGCCTCTGGCTCTGGCAGTTGGAAGAAGGAGCTGAGGAAAAGGAAGGCCATGCCCCCTACACATATCAGGTGCTATTGGCATCATAAAATCACATCACCATCAGCAGCATCACCACCCTTAGGACTCTGATGACCCAGTAGGAGGCCCAAAGCCCTAAAGGGAGCCCCTGGTGAGGGAAAACAGGCATAAAGGAGACCTGGGGCTGCTTCCCATACCTGCAGCTAAGGGGCCACTTCCAGGCGGCCTGGGGCGTGTTGACACAGCTGGGGAAGAAAGGCTTGTTGCCTCATTAATCACTTGTGCACGGGAGCTCAGGAGGGAGGGGTGTCCCAGAGGCCTGGGCTCTTTCTCCCAGGGCTCCTGACGGTGGAGGGGGTGCCTGGCCTCAAGCCTGGAGACAGGGATGGGTCTGTAGAAGCCAGGATGGCAAGGAGAGAGGCTGCCAGCCCCAGGGACCCCACCCCACCCCCAGGCCAGGGGGATTTCCCAGGCAGGATGTTTGTCTAAAGAGCAGCGGCCTTCCTGCCCAGAGGTTAAAACCGCTTCCAGTCTGTGGCTGGTAACCCCCTAACAGACAGGTCCCAGGAGAGGCATATACTTTTTTCTTTCTCTTGTGGCCAAGCCAGTGTCAGCTGCTTGCCACGCGGTTCCTGACCCTCCGTAAACCCCGTGTGTGTGTGTGTGTGTGTGTGTGTGTCTCAGAGGATAATCTGAAGGGCTCAAGATCACTCTCCTTTGCTGAGAACAGAGAAAAGATCCATTAGAACAAGAAGGCCGTTTTAAACTCAACAAGGGAGAGGATAAGAAACTGGTAGAATTATTTCTTCATCCATACTTCATTATTTATCCCACAAACACCTAGTGAACACCTACTATACATGTGGCACTGCTCAAGGAGCCCAGGAGACAGCCAAGAGTGGAGAGAAAGCCCTGCTTTTTTTCTTTAAATTTTATTATTCACTTATTTGGTTTATCCAGTGGTCATGTATGGATGTGAGAGTTGGACTGTGAAGAAGGCTGAGCGCTGAAGAATGGATGCTTTTGAACTGTGGTGTTGGAGAAGACTCCTCAGAGTCCCTTGGACTGCAAGGAGATCCAACCAGTCCATTCTGAGGAGATCAGCTCAGGGTGTTCTTAGGAAGGAGTGATGCGTAAGCTGAAACTTCAATACTTTGGCCACCTCATGCGAAGAGTTGACTCATTGGAAAAGACTCTGATGCTGGGAGGGATTGGAGGCAGGAGGAGAAGGGGACGACAGAGGATGAGATGGCTGGATGGCATCACCGACTCGATGGATGTGAGTTTGAGTGACCTCCAGGAGACGATGATGGACAGGGAGGCCTGGCGTGCTGTGATTCATGGGGTCACAAAGAGTTGGACACGACTGTGCGACTGAACTGAACTGATTTGTTGGTGACACCTCACAACATGCGGGATCTTAGTTGCCTGACCAGGGATCGATCCCATGGCCCCTGGGGTGAAAGCGCAGAGTTTTAACCACTGGACCACCAAGGAAATCCCAGTCCTGCTTCTCTGAAGCCTGCCTTCTAGAGACAGGGGCAGAGGACAGGAGGACACGGTGTTCACTGGAGTCATCAGGACGGCCGAGGCCCTGAAGCCAGACCCAGCTTCCAGAACTGCCCTCCCCGGGTCTCCTCGGCCTCCCTTTCACACGACCCCCACACCTCGAGTCTGAACCCAGAGGCCTGAGGTGGGGCTGGCAGCGGGAGGACAGGAAGGGTCTGCTCCAAAGCTGAAAGAAGGAAGAGTCGATATGTCCCTCCAGGTTAATTTTCAAGGCTCTGGACTAGCAGGTGGGCCAGAGGCCAGGGTCTCTGACTTCTCCCCACACTTCAGGGAGCAAAGGGTGAGCATGCCCTTGCGTGCGTGTGACTCCTCACTCTTGCCTTAATTCACTCTTTCTCCTCCTCTCTTCCTTCTCCTCCCCCTCCCCATCTCCTGTTCTCTCTCCCCTTCCTGCCTCCCCTTCTTCCTGTCTCACATTTTCCTGCCCAGCAGTCAGACCCCCAGACAGTACCTAGGAAGTCTGCGGCCTTGCCTAATAGAACCGTAATAGTCCTCGGGGAGGCGCGATAATGACATCCTCCTTAAATAAAAGGACTTAATGGAGATTTCCAAATTTGAAAACCACATTTCCACTAGCAACCTGTTCAGCCAGTGACTGCTCTGGAAAGGAACCCGTGGGAAGTTATAAGGGGAGGGGGCGAGAGAATCGGCTCACAGAGCCTGCCGCTCAGGGACTTTCTGAGGCAGGACAAAGCGCCTGGTCTGAGGACACAAACCCTAAAGGTGAGCCATCTCCATCTACCACCACGACCTCTCCCTCACCCTACCGGGCCAGCCTAGAAAAAAACAGCAGCTCAGAATCTGGACAATCCTGCGTGACCCTGGGTGAGTTACTTCACCTCTCTGTGCCTTGGCTGCCTCAGCTCTGAGTTGGATGTAACCATTATTTCCCAGCATCACCCAGTGAGGGTGAGGCCATTAGGACTTACCTGGTTCTTAGCATAGAGCAGAAGCGAAATCAACTGCAAGCCAAGCCTCAACAAGTGCAGCTAGATTGGGGTCCTTTTTAAAAAACATACTTATTTATTTATTGGAGTCCTTTAATTCCTGTGAGAGAGCAAGCAAACCAGAACTGGGCCACCCATTCACCCTGGACCTAAGAAAATACCAGACTATTGCAGGGAGGAGGAGAGGAAAGATGGTTTTCTTACTGCCTCTGTCAACAGGATACTAATTAACGGTAAGTGAGGCGAGGGATATACAATTAAGATCTTGGGGCCTCTGGGATCTCTCTGTTTACTTCCAGTAATCATATAAACCTTTTGGGGGGCTCATGTTGGTGCCTCTGAAAATAGAGATGCTAAGACTGAACCAAGGGCTCTCAAGCTCTAGTAATTTCCCTTACCTCCCACCCTGAGGCAAGGAATGTGATGGACCGAGCAGGATGACAAAGACATCGGGAATCCTAGATCCACTGGGAACCCAGCTCTGCCATTGACTTGCTCTGGGATCTTGGGGACAGCTCTTCTCCTCTCTAGGCCTCCATTTCCCGAGGTGTCCAATCGTGGGAGTAGGTGATCTCTAAGAACATTCTCATTCTAAAAATAATTTAAATTGGAGGTAAAATTTCTCTGACTTAGGCCTCTCTGGTGCATGGGATGTGGTATGTTTGCCAACACTGCCACCTTGTGTTAGAAACATAAAACTTCCGGCTGAGGCCTCCATTTGGCTCCTTTGTGGTCAAAGCCTTGGAGGCCAGTAGGGTCCTCTAACCCCACCCCAACCTTCTCTTATAACACAGATGCTTTCTTATCAACGTCAGCTCCTGTTTCCAAAAATGTCTCTCTTACAGTTTGTAACATAAGACACTCGTTGTCAATATAATCCTGTCTTAGAAAAGGAAAGGAATTACAATTTCCAAGCTCATACCATGTGCCAGTTAAGATGGAAAGTACTCTGGGAAAGATTGAAGGCAGGAGGAGAAGGGGGCGACAGAGGATGGCTGGATGGCATCACCGACTCAATGGACATGAGTTTGAACAAACTCCGGGAGTTGGTGAAGAACAGGGAAGCCTGGCATACTGCAGTCCACAGGGTCGCAAAGAGTCAGACACGACCGAGTGACTGAACACCAACAACTATGTTCTACAAACATCTTGTTTGATCCTGAAAATAACACAGTGAGGAAGATATAATTGGCCTTCATTTTACAGATGAGACTGGGCCTCAGAGAGGTGAAGTGAATTGCCCAGAGATTACTCTAAAAGGCAAAGATCACCAGACTCCAAAGCTCAGGCAATGGGTAGGTCATTTTTCTCAAGTATTTCAGACTCTGTATTCATGGGCCTCTTAAGCTGGGGAGTCACTGAGTTGAAAGGGATGAGGGAGAAAGTTCTCAAAGGAACAGACCTGGGCCTGCTCCTGGAATGGGAATAGATGAAACCTCACCCAAGGCTCTCTATCCACCAGGCAAAGGGAAGCTCCCAGAGTGTCCCCTTAAACACCAGAGAAAACCTCCAGGTCCTAACAAAGGCATAAAACCCATGACTCAGAGGAACCAGAAACTCAAATCATGTCTCTGCAGCATGTCTGTCAGTTTATTCTGTCACCACTAGTGGAAACCTTGTTGTCATCTCCTGGTGGCCTTGACCACCCGAGATGGCAGATGAACAGAGTCCAATTTGGTTCTCATATTCTCAGGAAAAGTGACTCTCTTCCTGACACATTCCTGCACCCTAGGAGCAAGACAGGCCCAGCTCCAAAAGCTATATCCTCATGGAGTGCTTATCAGTTACATCCTCAGACACATTAGAACATCTTTCACAATCCCCACCAAATGTAACCCCCATAATACCTGACACCTCTCAAGCAATGTAGTTATCATCAGAAAGGATGGAAGGAAAGAGCTGCTTGGCAATGTTCCAGTAAAACTTTATCCACAAAACCACCGGCCACATTTGGCCTAAAGGTTGTTGTTTGTTGACTTGTTTTAATTATCTTAAAAAAAAAATCCTCTAGGGATTTCCCTGGTAGTCTAGTGGTTAAGAGTCTACTCTTCCACTGCAGGAGTCAAGGTTTCAATCCCTGGTCAGGAAACTAAGATCCTGCATGCTGCATGGCATTGCCAAAAAATAAAAATTATAATTATCAGTATTATTAAAAAACCTTCAGATCCCTTTTTTTTTTTTTTTGCAATATGTGCTTTATTGTAGTGGTCTGGAACTAAACTTGCAATGTATCTGAGGTGTGCCCATAATCTGAATGTGGCTCTGTGTGTGCATGGTGGTGGTTCAGTTCAGTTTAGTCGCTCAGTCGTGTCCGACTCTTTGCAACCCCATGAATTGCAGCACACCAGGCCTCCCTGTCCATCACCATCTCCTGGAGTCTCAGACTCACGTCCATCGAGTCAGTGATGCCATCCAGCCATCTCATCCTCTGTCGCTAAGTTTAGGCGCTAAGTTGTGCCCAGCTCTTGTGATCTCATGGACTGCAGCCCTCCAGGCTCCTCTGTTCATGGGATTTTCCAGGCAAGAATACTGGAGTGGGTTGCCATTTCCTTCTCCAGGGCATCTTCCCGACCCAGGAATCAAAAATGCATCTCCTGTGTCTCCTGCATTGGCAGGTGGATTCTTTACCACTGAGCCACCAGGGAAGCCTGGTGTGTGTACACATACCATGCCCTAACTCTGCCCACTTAGAGATCTGGGAACAGTGACACCCAACAAGCACTCCAAACACCCAGGTCATGGCTTCTAAACACTATATTTAATACAGTAGATAACCAACAAGGATCTCCTGTATAGCACAAGGAACTATACTCAGTATCCTGTAATAATCTATAAAAGAAAAGAATCTGAAAAGAATGTATATGTATATATATATATATATATACACACACACACATCAGTTACAATGTAATTGTTTAAAAAAAAAAACTATATTTAGGATGATCTTTAACCCTAGTCTGGAGATATTTGTCTGTAATTGTCTCATCTAGTAATCTTATCTTATTTTTGTGGGCTTCTGGCCCTTTAGGGCATAAACACCTACCCATGAGCCATGGAAATGTCCCAGATGAGCCAAGCCATTGCCAATATCTCCCCCTAGACCCCGCTAACATTGAGATGGCATAAATACTAAAGCTGTATGATTCTACTTCTTCCAAAATAAGACTTGGCAGTCCAGTGGTTAAGACCCTATGCTTCCCCTGCAGGGGATAAGGGTTCGATCCCTGGTGGGGGAACTAAGATCCTCATGCCTCTCAATATGGCCAAAACAAAAGACTGTAAAACTCAAAGATTAAACAATATCAATAACAATAATAATAACTTAAAAGGATGATAACCTAATAACCTAAAGTTGGATACGACTGATGCGACTTAGCATGCACACATGACCGGAAAAGATGTGTGTGGTGACTTGACACAGTTAACCAACAAAATCTCAGTCTAAAGGCAAATGAAAGGAGGAAGAGCACAACCAAGGTCTTACTCCCTACAATGCTCTGCCCCCAAGCTGGCCTCCATCTAGATTACCCCAATTCCACATCAACAAGTCCCCCATTAAACTTACTCTAACCTTCACAATTCTTCACAGTAAAGCAGCACATCTGAATGCCCTTTCTCTTAGACATTGTCACTGTCTGTTGAACCTGATGCAGTGGTGACTTTTCTTAACAGCAGCCCTCATTCCAAAAACCCAAATGGCAGCTGCAGGCACAGACATAATCCGTGCAGCTCAGGGCTGGTGGTCGTGAGGGGCATGGGACAAGGGCCTGGGATGGACTATCTGGCCATCCCACAACCTGTACGTGCCATTTTGAGAACTACTCTCCTGATTATGTGTTTCCCACATCTTTCTTTTTTAAATTAATTTATTTTTAATTGAAGGATAATTGCTTTACGATATTGCATTGGTTTCTGCCATACATCAACATGAATCAGTCATGGGTACACATATGTTCCCTCCCTCTTGAACCTCCTTCCCATCTCCCACCCCTTCCTACCCCTCTAGGTTGTTAGAGACCCTGGTTGAGTTCCCTGAGTCAAACAGCAAATTCCCATTGACTCTCTATTTTACATATGGTAGTGTGTATGCTTCCACGCTACTCTCTCCATTCATCCCACCCTCTCCTTCCTCCCCCTCTCCCATGTCCGTAAGTCTGTTCTCTATGTCTGTGTTTCCCTTGTTGCCCTGCCTATAGGTTCATCAGTACCATCTTTCTAGATTCCATGTATATGCATTCATATATATTCGTTTTTCTCTTTCCAGCTTAACTTCACTCTGTATAATAGGCTCTAGGTTCATCCACCTCATTAGAACTGATTTAAATGTGTTCCTTTTTATGACTGAGTAATATTCCTTTGTATATCCCACATCTTTCTTGATTCAACAGTTTTACCATCATCATCTGCCCTACTCATTCACGGGGAGTAAGAAGAGTCACTGACGACACAGGCAGGCCAGGAAAACACTTGACTTTATTGCAGAACAGATTCTCGGGGACAGCTTTTGTCTCCTGGTAAATTCCAGAGGCGAGAGGCCTTGTTGATTGGCAGGGTGAGGGCCGCAGGCTCAGCTCAGGTGAGGCATCTGGCTCTATACAACCAGATCAGAGCAGCTCTTACAACAGAGGATGCACAGACCCCCAGCTCCTTTCCCTGTGAGCTAGAGAGGTGTCATCTCTAAAGAAGCCCCCCAGACAGAGCCTCAGACCAGCCCCCCTGCCAATCATCTAGGAGGGAACACTGAATGGGCAAGCAGCCCAAAGCACTCAGCACACCATGGGCTCCTCCCTACCATTTGGGGAGACAGGCTGTTCTTTAGTCACTAAGTCGTGCCCAACTCGTTTACGACCCCATGAACTGTAGCCCACCAGGCTCCTCTGTCCATGGGATTCTCCAGGCAAGAATACTGGAGTGGGGTGCCATTTCCTTCTTCGGGGGATCTTCCTGCCCCAGGCATTGAACCCACGTCTCCTGCATCTCCTGTGTCTCCTCCATTGGCAGGCATATTCTTACCCCTGAGCCACCAGGGAAGCTCTTGGGGAGACGTAGGACTGAGCAAAGCACAGAAGCTGCAGAAGCTGCCGAGTTGGGGCAGAAGTGACTCTGGCCTCGAGAGGGTTAAAAACCCACTCTGTCCATGGCTCCGTTCCAAAGGGTCTCCGTTAACACCAGAGGTCTCCTGATATCTCACTCGCTTTAATAGATTTTTTCCATTGACGTCTCAGTTTATTGACTATCATTTCCTTTTCTGCAGGGGAGCTATTTTCTGGGTCACTGATCCAACCAACTTAAAAGGGGTTGCATTGATTAGGTTTTATTGGTGGTGACTTGCACAGAGACTGAGCCGACTTGCTCCTACCTGCTAAGGGCTCCTTTGTTTCCCCCACCCCACCCCTACCCCCACCGCTTCTGTTGACTTACGAGAGGAACAAAGGTGCATCGCTTAGGTGCTGGGCTTTATGGGGTGATGGAGAACTTCTGGTCACATTGCTTTAAGCTCCCGGCAGCATTGGGATGAAGGCCCTTAAACACACACACAGAGGAATTAACGTCAGCCAAGCCTGAGCAAAGGTATTTATAGAAGAAAATCCAGAAACTCCTTCACTTTGTTTACTGAGACTTCACTAAGCTCCCGCTGTGTGAAATCATCATAAAGAATGCCGTCCTAGTAACACTGACAGGTTGCAAAACCTTTTTGAATGTATTATCTCACTTCATGCTCACATCTCTAAAGATCAGGACAACCAGGTTCTAAAAGAACCTGCCCTGGGACTTCCCTGGTGGTCCAGCAGTTAAGACTGAGCTTCCACTGCAGAGGGCTCAAGTTCAATCCCTAGTCAGGGAACTAAGACCCCATGTGCCATGCAGTGTGACCAAAAAGTAAAAAATAAAGATAAAAGAATCTGCCCTACATCATACAATTAGCTTAGTGGCAAGCTCAAACATGGACACCATCCCCTGTCTGCCTCCAGAGTCTCCATTCTCCTATGCTGAGAGCCCAAGAGGATACCAACAAGGAGAAGGCAAAATTAATATTGAATGTTGGTATAGGATTATTTATGTCTGGGCAGCGCACATGCCACTAATTAACACAGAGGGAAGCCGGGCAGGAGCAGGAGCAGAAAGGCTTCTGTACTTCCACACCCTCAACTTCCAGGTGAGAAAACATGAGTCCCAAGGATATAAAATCACGTGCCCAATTCAGACAATTAATTTTTTCATCCTTTCGTTCATGCATTTTCCACGCCAAGTGCTCGTATGTGTTCTCACTAGAGCTTCTGTGGCCAGCAAGCGCTTGAGTGCAGAGGAGTAGCCAATGCCTATGGGGACATTCATCCATGGCGAGATAGCATCTCTCTGGGCAGCCTTTGATCCTTCTCTCTTCTGGATCACTGATCTAACCCTTTTCCCTACAAGCCTTCCCACCCCTGTGAAGCCTGTGACTGTATGGAGAGCGGCCTGATTCCGGCCAGCCTCCCAGATCACCAAGTCCCCCCGACCCGGTCTTGGTCGAACAGAATGCTGCTCCTGTCCCACGTTTCACCCTCATCTTGGGCCATTTGAGATGCAAGTTGACCTTGTCTGAAAGAACAGCCGCTGCCACCCAGAGTACTTCTGAAAACAAAGTGCCAAGTGGTGTAAAACAAGAATTGACTGACACAATTCAACCCAGTGAATGAGGGGCCGGGAACTTGTACTTGCCTGGTTGAATATTCTTTATTTATTTATTTATTTTTATTTCTTGACCATGCTGCCACTGTGTGGGAGCTTGGTTCCCCACCAGGGATGGAACCCACGTCCCCTGCAGTGGAAGTGCAGAGTCCTAACCACTAGACCACCAGGGAAGTCCCTGCCTGGGCTGAATACTCTTTAGCATGGGGGGGGGGTGGCATGAAGAGGAGCCATGTATACATCTGTGTGTTTGCATTTGAGGCCTGTGGAGTTTGTCCCACTGCCCCCCCTTGACCCGCCAACAGCACCCCACCCCATCCCCACTTGTGTGCTCATTCAGGAAGCTTCTATTCACCCAGCATCTCCTCTGTGGCCACCACTGCCCTGAGATCCGGTGATTCAGAGATGAACAAGACACACAGTCTCTACCCAGGAGAAACTCGTGGCCGAATGTGGGAGAAAAACACATGTGCAAAGAATTATAGCTGTGTGTGGTAAGCACCAGAATCGACATATTTGCAAGGGAGGGGAGACAGAAAAACCTCTCATAAAACACCACGTCTGAACTGAGTTAAGAACAAATCAGGGTTCACCCAGTGGGCTGAGAGTGAAGGAGGATGTTCCAGGCAATAGAGAAACATGCCAGGGCATGGCGTGCTCTTAGAACTAGAAGAGGCAAACTCAAGGGAGGCAGAGAGATGTAAGCAAGGGCGGAGCTCAGTGGGTGGGGTCTGCTGCTAAAGGCTGAAACTAGGGGACCTCGGTCTAAGGTCTGAAAAGACCAATCTTTCAGGTCCAAGTGTGAGAAACTCCTTCCAAGGGAGGTAGGTTCTTTTCTCTAGCTGGAATCACCATGTTTCAATCTTCTCCATCCCACCCTCTCTCCTTCAGGGTCCCGCAATGCAAAAATCTGAGTTTGCTCTCTGTGAATGAGAGCAATAATCAAATCAATTTCTTTTCCTAGGCAGGAAGCTTGGCACACTTCAGAGAGAATTCCAGCAAACCCTCCAGAAACAGAGGGCCCAAGATCCACCCAAATGAGCAGTGGCTACAAAGGGTCAGCCAGTTACCAGAAACCATTTTCTCTGCATAAATTTGCAGCATTCCATATCTGTGCATTACAAAAACACATAAAGGCTATTTATAGGAGGAATAGCAGTGGGTGTGTGCCAAGTACTTGCATCAGGGAGAGGAGTCCCAGAACCTCCACGTGTGGCACACACTACACATGTGTGTACACATGCCCCTGCTAGGTCCCACATCCAAACTCAAAAGGGAGAGGGAAGTTTCTGGGGCCTGTTTTAAGGTGATGGTCACACATATACACATACGTCTCACATATAAGCATAATCACACCCATCCACACTTGCACACACACTACACATTTTCACATATATACTCACGCATTTTCTGTGCTCCAGAGAAACAAGACTAGCTTATGTGTTAAGGTGCATATGGGCTGGTGAACTCCCAGTCTCATCCAAAACTGGGTCCTTCGCTGCCCAGCAGAGCGATAAGGTTTGGGTGACATCAGCAATGCCTTCCTGTTCCCACAGCTAGGAAAAGTTTACTCTTTTTCCCAGGATGCTTTTGGAGCTATTTTCTGTGCAGTTTATCAGAGTAGAACATCTGCCCAGAAACATGCCCAGATCATAATTGTTGGTTCGATGCCTTTTCACAAAGACCATTCTCAGATCAAGAGGTGGAGCATTTCCTGAACCCCAGATGCCCCCACATGTCTTCTGCCCCAGGAACCACTCTCCTAGCTTCTAATAGCACAAATTAGGGTTGCCTGGCTTTGAACTTTTTGCTATACATATATCTACTCTTTTTTAGATTCTATTCCTATATAGGTCATTACAGAATATTGAGTAGTTTCCTGTGCTATACAATAGGTTCTTATTAGTTATCTATTTTATATATAGTAGTGTGTATATCAGAGAAGGCAATGGCAACCTTCTCCAGTGTTCTTGCCTGGAGAATTCCAAGGATGGGGGAGCCTGGTGGGCTGCCATCTATGGGGTTGCACAGAGTCGGACACGACTGAAGGAACTTAGCAGCAGCAGCAGTGTGTATATGTCAATCCCAATCTCCCAATTTATCCCTCTCCCCAACACCACTGGTTTTAACCTTATGTAAATGGAATCAGAAGGTCACTCTGATGCCCGTAATGGCATCCACAGAATAAAAAAATTCATCACATTGATGCCATACTACTACTGCTACTAAGTCACTTCAGTCGTGTCCAACTCTATGCGACCCCGTAGACGGCAGCCCACCAGGCTCCCCCGTCCCCGGGATTCTCCAGGCAAGAACACTGGAGTGGGTTGCCATTGCCTTCTCCAATGCATGAAAGTGAAAAGTGAAAGTAAGTTGCTCAGTCGTGTCCGACCTTCACTGACCCCATGGACTGCAGCCTTCCAGGCTCCTCCTTCCATGGGACTTTCCAGGCAAGAATACTAGAGTGGGGTGCCATTGCCTTCTCCGATTGATGCCATAGGACAAAAAAAAAAAAAAAGATTAGGAACCAGAAGTGTAAAGTAGCATTTGTCACTCCCTTTAGATAAAGGATGACCAAGGGCTTTGAAGGGTAAAAATGCCCTCCATGGATGCAAGGAGTCCTCTGATTCATCAGGTGAAAACTAGCCACCCGGACTGACGCCAGACTTCTTGCTGCAAGAGGTGGGCCCTGGGCTTTCCTGGTGGTCCAGTGGTTCAGAATCCACCCGCCAAAGCAGAGGATACAAGCTTGACCCCTGGTCTGGAGAGATTCCACATGTCACGGGGCAATTAAACACATGCACCACAACTACTGAGCCTGTGCACCTAGAACCCAGGCTCTGCAACAGGAAAAGCCACCACAATAAGAAGCCCAAGCACAGCGACTAGAGAGTTGCTCGTGGAAACGAGAGGAAGTCCTCGAGTAATATCAAAGACCCAGCACAGCCAAAAATAAACAAATACTATTTTTAAGCAAAACAAGTGGGCCCTCAGCAGACTCTTCCTTCCTTGAACATTTTTCAAAGTGGATTTAAGACCATCCCTTTGAATGTGAACTCAGATCTGGGTCAGAGTTTCAGCTCTGCCACTAACTCCCATACTCGGAAGCCACTTCACTGCTCCACACCTCTGCTATCTCACTGTACAGTGGGGTGAGAGCACCAATAGCTGAACTTTCTTGAGCACTTGCTATGTTCCAAGCCCTGCTCCAACTCACTCCCTCCTCTAGACAAGGGCTCAGCAAACTACAGCCTGGATAAACCCAGCACCCACCCCCACCTGTCTGTGTACAGCTCACAAGCTAAGAACTATTCTCATATTTTTAAGTGGTTAAGCAAAAAAATGATATTTTATGGCACACGAAAATCATGAGATACTTAAATTTCAGTGTTGATAAGTAAAAGTTTTATTGGAACAGACATGCACATTCATTTAGATCTATGATTGCTTCCAGAGTAGCTGTGACATAGGCCTTATGGTCCATGAAACTTTAAGTATTTACTTTCTGCCTTTCTTGGAGAAGGCAATGGCACCCCACTCCAGTACTCTTGCCTGGAAAATACCATGGACAGAAGAGCCTGGTAGGCTGCAGTCCATGGGGTCACAGAGTTGGACATGACTGAGGACTTCACTTTCACTTTTCACTTTCATGCATTGGAGAAGGAAATGGCAACCCACTCCAGTGTTCTTGCCTGGCCTTTCTACATGGGCTTCCCTTGTGGCTCAGACGGTAAAGCATCTGCCTGCAACGTGGGAGACCCGGGTTTGATCCCTGGGTCGGGAAGATCCCCTGAAGAAGGAAATGGCAACTCACTCCAGTATTCTTGCCTGAAAATTCCACGGACCAAGGAGCCTGGTAGGCTCCAGTCCATGGGATCGCAAAGAGTTGGATGCGACTTCACTTTTCTTTTCTACATAAAACTTTTGCTAAGGGAGGGGTCCCAGGTGGGTTCAACTCCTGTTTAGGGAACTAGATCCCACATGCTGCAACTAAAAAAAAAAAAAATTGCTGAGGGAATTCCCTGGTAGTCCAGTGGTTAGGACTCAGCGTTTTCGCTGTCAAGGCCAGGGTTCAATTCCTGATTGGAGAACGAAGATCCCGCACGCTGTACTTGCTCATGCTGGTACTTGGTCACGTCTGATTCTTGGTGACCCCATGGACTCTAGTCCACAGCCTCCTCTGTCCATGGGATTTTCCAGGCAAGAAAACCAGAATGGGTTGCCATTTCCTCCTCCTGGGGATATTCCCAACCCAGGGATCGAACCCACATCTCCCGTCTCCTGTATTGGCAGGTGGATTCTTTACTCCTGAGCCACCTAGGAAGTCCATGAGCTACACAGCCCAGCCAAATTAAAAAGTGTTATCTTTTGATCTAGGTATTATCTTTCATTTGATCTAGCAAACACCTGCTCAACACCCTCACCTAAGACACTCTTTATCATCCATGTAACAGATAAACTGAAATCCAGAGATTAAGAAAACTGCTACGGGAACTCAGCTGGGAGTGGGAGGTCTGAGCTAAGTGCTGCTGCTGCTGCTGCTAAGTCACTTCAGTTGTGTCCGACTCTGTGCAACCCCATAGACAGCAACCCACCAGGCTCCCCCGTCCCTGGGATTTTCCAGGCAAGAACGCTGGAGTGGGTTGCCATTTCCTTCTCCAGTGCATGAAAGTGCAGGCCCCAGTAAATTCACCCCAGGGATCTGCGTATCATATGTGAGGTCCTCTAAGGCAGTGGGCATGTTGGTGTCATTTGGCGGACAGTAGAGAAGGATAGAAACATGAGATAGGTGCCTCCTTGGCCCCTTGGTAGGCATTGGTAACTGATTCTAAACTCACCCCTCAGATCAAAATGTCCCAACACCCCATACAGATCACATTCAGCCCTAAGATCTCCTGATTAATTAACTAATGATTTTCTACAAACTTCTACCTCAAAGGCAGAGTGAAGTTAACTCTACTCTCCATTCATAGCCTGTTATTATAATTAGTCTTTGCCGGGCCCTATTCTTGGTTTCATTCATTCATACATTCATTCATTCATTTCCTTTTATCACCATAAGTATATTAGTCACTTAGTCATGTCCAACTCTTTGTGACCCATGGACTGTAACCCACCAGACTCCTCTATCTGTGGAATTCTCAAGGCAAGCATACTGGAGTGGGTTTCCATTTCCTACTCCAGGGGATCTTCATCAGGGATTGAACCTGGATCTCCTGAGTTGCAGCAGCTTCTTTACTGTCTAGGCCATCCCCATAGCCTATGTCCAAATGATAGTGTCTGTCTTTCCATTCGCTGAGTTCTTAGAGGCTGGGCAGTGTTGTTTCACATGCCTGTGGGTTGTCATTTGCATAAATGATGTTGTGTCATATCTCCATGTTTCCTATTTTTCCCTTGGGCAAAATTTTTTGCTTTGTACTCCCCTACTGAAGGATAACATGCATACAGCAAAGTGTGGTCTTAAGTATAAAACTCAGTTTTTCATCTATGCGTACAACCAGTGTAACCACCACCTAGCTCAAAAGATAATACATTTCCAGCAGCCTAGAAAGGTTCCATGGTGCCCCATCCCAGTCAATAAACTTTTCCCTTCCCCCTTCTGCTGCCAGAAGTAACTGCTATTCCAGCTTCTAGTTCAGCCTGTTCTTGAACTTCATCTAAATGGAACCACACAGTGGGGGCCTCTTTCATGTCTTGCTTCTTTCCCTCAACTTTTCTGGGAGACTCCTCCCTGTGGTACAGGTAGCAGTCATGTGCTGTTTTTCATTGCTGTGTGACACAAAGTTTTTAAGATGTAACCACATGGTTCTATGGGTATGCTGTCTGTAGCTTCTTGCTGCTGCTGCTGCTTGGCACATCCATCTCATTTCACCTTTCCACTCTCCCAGAGAGGGCCACTCTGGGTGCCTCAGGATCATCCTTGTCCATGTCCCTTTTGGAGCCATGTGAACGTTTCTCTGGGGTGAATAACTAGGAGCGGAATTGCTGGCACAGGGTCTGGGCAGGCTGAAACTGACAAGGTCTACCAGAGCAGAAGTAGCCAGGAGAAGCAAGAGTTGCTCTAGGGATCCTCCTCTGACCCCAGCCTCCCCTTCTCCGTCCCCCTTCAGGAAAACCTTTCAGCTCCTCCGCGACATCTTCTTGAAGGACCCAGCTAAGCATCTCACTTCCTGAGTATCGCTGCCTCCGTGACAGCCCGCACCATCCTGCTGCATATAACAAGACGATAATCAATGAACTGCTAACTCTATTGCAATAAAGGAGCGAGCCCAACCTTATATAATTCTTTTTAATTGTTTTCTCACATTACAAGGGTTTTTTTTTTTTTTTTTGCTAAACTTATTCTGCCATAAGTTATGTCGTTTAATTTCTCAAAGTGCTAATAATTTAATTGCTTCCTTCCTGCGCACAAAGTGCCTATACTGTCCTCCCTCCCCGGCGTGGAGATTATAAAACAGAGTTGGCAGGAATACCTAAGAGGGGAGTCTTTTTGGCGGCAGGATTTGATGGGAAGCAGCTTTCTCAGAAGTCAGTGTGTGGGACTGGGAACCTGGCTGAGGACTTCAAAGGGGCATGGGGTGCAGCCAAGCCTGCCCGCTAGCTCCAGTGGGTTGATGATAATCACAGGGGAGGGGAGAAGGGGAAGGAGCTGAGATTAGAGGGTCGGCATGAGTGTGCGTCCCTGTCCTGGAAGGCTACCAGGGAAGCTGGGGTCCACCAATGGCAGGAGGGACTGATTCACTGATTTTTTTTAAGATTATTTTTTATATGTACCTTTCTTAAAGGCTTTATTGAATTTGGTACAATATTGCTTCTGTATTTTATGTCTTTTTGGCTGTGAGGCAGGTATGATCTTAGTTCCCACGACAGGCAGATTCTTTTGTGGGCAGATTCTTTACTGTCTGAGCCACCAGGGACGCCCCCTTTAGTTCCTGACCAGAGATCAAACCCATACCCCCCTACCTTGGAAGGCAAAGTCTTAAGCACTGGACCACCAGGGAAGTCCCAGCAAGTGGGATTTAGATCAGACTCAGGGGTGGTCCTAACTGTCAGGACTCAAGATGCTGCCTGGACCCAAGGAAGGGTCCCGATGTGACCATGAGATAATAAGAACTAGCATTTGTGGAATGCTTAAGGACAATCTGACAATGTGCTCCCCTATAGCATCTCATTTTATCATCACACCAGCTCCCTGAGGTCAATACTCATTACTGTTGACTTACAGATGAGAAAATCGGGGAAAGACAATCTCACTTGCTCAAGACCCTATAGATGGGTCATTTGTGGCAGAGCAAAAAGAGTCAGCCTCCTGAGCCTGTGGTTTCATCTGCCATGCAGTAATGCCTCTGCCATCTGTCTGACTGAACGGTATCACATCTTATGTGGCAAGACATGGGAGGTATAAGCCTCAGGACAAGATCACAGATGAGCTACTCTTGGGTTTTTTTGGCTGTGCTGAGTCTTCATTGCTTTGCACAGGTTTCCTCTAGTTGTGGCAGGTGGGGGCTACTCTTAGTTGCAGTGCACGGTCTTCTCACTGCAGAGACTTCTCTTGTTGCACAGGCTCTAGGCATGAGGACTTCAGTAGTTGGAGCACGTGAACAGTTATGGCTCTCAGGCTCTAGAGCCCAGGCTCAGTAGTTATGGCTCCTGGGGCCCAGCTGCTCCTCAGTACAAATAATCTTCCCAGACTAGGGATTGAACCTGTCTTCTACATTGGCAGATAGATTCTTATCCAATGGGGATAAGGGAAGTCCAGATGAGCTACTTTTGGGGGTCCCTCCCTCCCTCTGCCCAAGTCAGAACTGCTTTAAGACCTCTTCCTCCCGACTCAGAGTCCCCTCTAAAAACCTCTAAGCTGGGGCTTCCCTGGTGGTCCAGTGGTTAAGAATCCACCTGCCAGTGCAGAAGACACAGGTTCAACTGTTGGTCTGGGAAGATCCCACTTACCTCGGAGCAACGAAGCCCACGTGCCACAACTACTGATCCTGTACCCTAGAGCCTGGGCTCCACAACAAGAGAAACCACAGCAACGAGAAGCCCTTGAACCACAGTGAAGACCCAGCACAGACAAAAATAAAATACATTTTTTTAAAAATAAAGGAAACTCTAAGGTTGTGCCCAAAACAGCTGGCACATTCTTTGGGTAATGTTTTTCTGGGGTCTGGAGAACTGGATAAAATAGAGGGAACAACCCAATCTATTGGGCCCAATTTCCAGCAGAAATCTTTTTCATCCTCCGCCTCCCAATCCCAACTTAGTTTAGTCTTAGCAAGGGACTTCCCTGGTAACTCAAATGGTAAAGAATCTGCCTGCAAAGGAGGAGACCTGGATTTGATCCTTGGGTCAGGAAGATCCCCTGGAGAAGGGAATGGCTACCCACTCCAGTATTCTTGCCTGGGAAATCCCATGGACAGAGGAGCCTGGTGGGCTACAGTCCCTGGGGTTGCAAAGAGTCTGACATGACTGAGCGACTTAACACTAATACCAAAATAAACAGTGCCAAAAAACATGTTCTTGGGAGCTCAGAGGCTCAGAAATGAGACAAGCCCCTGCCCCTGCACCTGTCCTGAGGAGCTCACCACCAAAGGATGGCTTAGGGGGGAGGAGAGTGGGGAGTAATATATGTGTTCAATGCTTTTATGCAGAAGTCAGAAGGCTCCCTTTCACTGGAGTGAGACTAGGGTGAAGATCAGTCCTAGAGGTCTGATTTCTTCAAGTTAGTCTCTAATGCCATTTCCTCCATGAAATCTTTGATGCCACATTTATTCTCCCAGGGAGCCCAATACTCTCCCTCAATCCTCTTAACTCAAGTTGCAGAGAACTTTTTACTAGAGTATAGTTGATTTACAATGTTGTGTTAGTTTCAGGCGGGCAGCAAAGTGATTCAGTTATATATATATATATATAACTATTCTCTTTCAGATTCTTTTCCCATATAGGTTATTACAGAGTATTGAGTAGAGTTCCCTGTACTACACAGTAGGTCCTTATTGATGATCTATTCTATATAAAGTAGTATGTATATGTTAATCCTAACCTCCTAATTTACCCCTACACCTTTCTCCATTTATTTTCTAAGTCTATGAGTTTGTTTCTGTTTTGTAAATAAGTTCATTTGTATCATTTTTTAGATTCCACATACAAATGATATCATATGTTTGTCTGGCTTACTTTACTTGGTATGACAATCTCTAGGTCCATCCATGTGGCTGCAAATGGTATTATTTTATTCTTTTTTATGACTAATATTCTATTGGGCTTCCCTGGTGGCTCAGTGGAAAAAAAATCTGCCTGCCAATGCAGGAGACATGTGTTTGATCCCTGGGTTGGGAAGATCCCCTGGAGGAGGAAATGGCAACCCACTCCAGTATTCTTGACTGGGAAACCTCATGGACAGAGGAATCTGGCAGGCTACAGTCCATGGGGTCTTTAAGAGTCAGATACAACTGAGCTACTAACACACACACACACACACACACCACATCTTCTTTATCCACTCATCTGGTGGAATTAGACACTTAGGTTGCTTCCACGTCTTGGGTATTATAAATAATGCTGCATTGAACACTGGAGTTCATGTATCTTTTAAAATTATGGTTTTCTATGAATATATGCCCATGACTGGGACTGCTGGATTATGTGGCAAATCTATTTTTAGTTTTTAAATATTTCTTTATTTTTGGCTGCATTAGGTCTCAGGTGTAGCATGTGGGCTCTTCACTGTGGCATGCCCTCAGGCTCCAGAATGCACAGGCTCAGTTGCTCCAGGCAGCATGTGAGATCTTAGTTCCCTGACCAGGGTTTGAACCTTCATCTCCCGCACAGCAAGGCAGATCAACCACTGGACCACCAGGAATATTTTTAGTTTTTTTAAGGAAACTCCATACTGTTCTCCATAGTGGCTATACCAATTTACATTCCACAGAGAACTTTTTTATTCAATTGACAAGACAAGGTCTCTCTCACAATGCCAGCCTTCCTTGATTTTGTATCAGAATCTTCCTTGGACTTGTCTTGGATCCACCCTCCATTGGATGAGAAGTTCCTTGAGGGCAGGCTGGGTGTCTCACTCATTTTCTGGGCCCCTGTGATTCTCAATCCAGCCCCTGGAACAGTTTGCTCAGACTGAATGGAAGACAGCTGCTTTGTGCATCCTGGAACTGAGTTTGCAGCCAGAGGATGCTCTCCTGAGAGGCATAGAAGGACCAGAGCTTTGAAAACCATGGCCCATGGGCCAAGTGGAACCCAGTGCTTGTTTTTATAAGGCCCATAAGCTCCAGAGGGTTCTTACTTTTTCAATGATTAGAAAAAATCAAAAGAAAAAACAATATTTTGTATTATATGGGAAACACAGGAAATTTAAATTTTAGTGTAAGCTTGATAAATACTTGATTGGGACATGCATGTGTTTAGTCGCTAAATCTTGTCCGTCTCCTGCACTGGCAGGCAGATTCTTCACCACTGAGCCACCTGGGAATGCTTATTTGTTTAGGTGTTATCTATGGCTATTGCTGTCTATGTTGTCTATGGTTTTCTGCTGTGGTGGCAGAGCTGTGTAGTTCCAAGTCAGATGGTGTGACTCAGAAAGCTTACAATATTTACTCTCTGATCTTTTATAGTCTGCCAAGCTGTGCTCTAAAGTGTAAATACGAGATCTAATTCACCAATAGTAGAAGTACATGTGGAAAGTTGGGTTTCCAGGGAGGGAACCAAGTAGTTCTGGGCAAGTCAGGAGAAAAGGCAAACCACAACCTGTCTTCCCAGCTGGAACTCTGTCCAGGAGACTGAGAAGGACCTTTGGGCTGTATCTTTCTGGTATCAGGAGAGCCAGGAGGTAGAGCAGAGAGTTAGACGACAAAGAGGCAGAGGCTTTGGGGTTTCCTTCCATGTGGCATAGCCATCTGACTCCAGTTGCCTTTGCCTCTCAGAGCTGAATCCACCCAAGGAGAAGAGGGACTCCAAATACATCCTGCTCTCACTGTCCTGAAGGCTGGGTAAGAAATGACAGCTTCCCTCAGGGCAGAACTTGGCCGCAGTGCCACTGAGGTCGGCCCTGGTCTGCCCTCTACCACCTAGGAAGAAAGGGTTCAACCAGCACGCTCTGTGCTCCCACCTTCATTCTCCACCCCCATGGAGGAGGCCAGGCAGCCTGAGACACTTGGGAAATTTGCCCCAAGGAACAGCCAAGAATCAGATGGGCAGGAGACCCTGTGTCTGGGTGGCATTTCCTTCAGACCAAGGTGGAAAGGGTCACTGTTGGGATCAACCCCAGGAGACCATCTTGAACAGCATTGACAGCAGCTCTTTTGAAAGCTCACACCTGCAGTGCTGATCCAGTCCCTCCTGGTTCATTCATTCATTCAACACATATTCATGGGATTCCTTCTATGGGTTGAGTTTACCCCCTGGAAGAGAAGATTCTTGCCCTCTACCACCTAGGAAGAAAGGGTTCAACCAGCACGCTCTGTGCTCCCACCTTCATTCTCCACCCCCATGGAGGAGGCCAGGCAGCCTGAGACACTTGGGAAATTTGCCCCAAGGAACAGCCAAGAATCAGATGGGCAGGAGACCCTGTGTCTGGGTGGCATTTCCTTCAGACCAAGGTGGAAAGGGTCACTGTTGGGATCAACCCCAGGAGACCATCTTGAACAGCATTGACAGCAGCTCTTTTGAAAGCTCACACCTGCAGTGCTGATCCAGTCCCTCCTGGTTCATTCATTCATTCAACACATATTCATGGGATTCCTTCTATGGGTTGAGTTTACCCCCTGGAAGAGAAGATTCTCTGCTATGGGGAGGATGTTATAAATCAAGGGAAATCACTTACTAGGTACCAGGCACTAGTCTAAGCCTGTGTAAAAACAATTAATCCTCTCAAAAACAACGTGGGAAAGGAGAGGTACTGTCATTAGCCCCCTATGCATGAGTTCTGTTCCAAGAGCATGTTCAAAAGGCCAATTTGTTCCTAAGTCCAACAAAGTTATCCTAGGTACCCAACTAGCATAATTGGCTATCCAGTACTGTATTGCAATAAGTTTATACTTTTCCCACAAATAACACATAAAAAATAAACACAAAAAAAAAATAAAGAAAACATTTTAAATCTTAGAGTACAGTACCTCAAAAAGTACAGTAGTACAGTGCAATAGCAGGCATACAGGTGCTGGCATCAGGTGAACAGACAAGAAGAGTTACTGACTGGAGAGGAGGTGGGGAAGTTGGTAGACCTGAAGGATTGTCAGCAATAGGAGACAGAGGGCAAGTTGCAATTTCACTCACAACTTATGTGATGGGACATGCAAATGCACGTTCGCATCTTTGAAAGTTCTCAACCTGAAGCTTCGTATGTAGGGCACTTATGGTACTATAGATGGGAACACACAGGCACAGTGAGAAGAGAGAACTTATCTGGGAAGGGGCAGAGCCAGCCTATGAATCAGTCTTGTCTGATTTTGAAAGCCAAAGTCCTAACCACAGCCTGAACTTGGGTGTTCTAGTGAGAGAGAGAGAGAGAGAGAGAGAGATGCATTCTCCCTGGGAGGATCAAGGGAGACTTCTTGGAGGAGGTGGCATTAGATCTGGCATTGGAGGAGGTAGAATTAGGGTATGGGGTTGGGAAGAGGGTATTCTAGGCTTTGGGGATATCAGGAACAATGGCAGGAACCTGGGAAGCAAGAGGCTAAGTTAGAAGATTCTAGGATGGTGTGAAAGGGATCGTGGAAAGGCTGAAAGCAGGGAAACTAAAACTCCTGAGATATTTGCCCTGGAAATTTTTCTTTGGAATCTTAGCTCTGCAATCCTAGGCCGGTGTCTAAAGTGGCTGTCCCCAGAACTAAGTGAGAAATTCTAAGCCAGTGTGAGAGAAAGAGAGGCTCCCATTGGCCCTGACCTTGCCCATGCCTGCACATGCCAATGACTTTGGACATGTTTCCCAGGGCTCAGGCTGGGTCTGAGCCACAGGGATTCTTCTGAAAGGAGCCTGAGCTTGCTTCCCCACTTGAGAGTCCAGATACTACATGTGAATTTTCCTCGGGAGACTCTCCTGGTGGTCCAGTGGTTGAGAATCCGCCTGCCAATGCAGAGGACACGGGTTCTGTCCCTGATCTGGGAAGATCCTACATGCTGTGGAGCAACTAAGCCTGTGCACCAAAACTGCTGAGCCTGGGTGCCTTGAGCCAGGACTACTGAAGCAACAGGAGAAGCCACCCGAATGAGAAGCCCATGCACTGCAGTTAGAGGAACCACCACTCACCACAATGAGAGAAAGCCCTAGTGCAGCAGCAAAGACCCAGCACAGCCAAAAATAAATAATTAAAAGTTTTCCATAGGAGCATCACTCCGTACTATGGGAAGGAAGAACGCAGAAAATGGATTTCATTGCAAGCACACCACTCGTGGCATCTCCTTACCAGGCTGGATCCACTGTCCCCTTCTGGGATGGAGTAGGGGAATTTTTTCCTTGGGGAACCTGGGAGACCAAACTGGGAGATTTAGCAGCTGACACCCCGAAAGGATGAGCCTCAGGCATTCAAGTCAGGTCCCTGGCACCTACATCAATGCTCAGTAAGTATCTGTGAAGGAAGGAAGCAGGTGAGTGGGTGCTGGGGGAAGGGGTTTGTTGCAGAACAGGCCTCTACCTGCCAGAGGCTTCCTGTCTAGTCGAGGAGATGGGAGGGAGTTGGCCATGAAATATTATAATAATAACAACATTTTTCATAACTCAAGTTTGAGGCACCAGAGGCAAACTGAGGGAAGTATATGTCAACACAAAGGTGGGGGAGCTGGCTTCCCCAGCTCCGATCTGAAGAGGCTCCGCTCAGCAGCGGTTTCCCTGGAAGTCCTTCTAAGCGGGATCCCTCTCACCCAGTCTGGCATCTCAGTCCCTCATTTGGTCTCTGCTGCTCTCTGCCAAGGATGGAGACTCCAGAATCACACTCATATATCTGTGTGTCCTCCCTGGGGCAGAGAGAGGGGGCCTGGGTGACTTTGTGACCTTCCCACTCAGGAGTTGTGAAGCTTACTTTTTCTGTTCAGACAGTGGGGAGGGACTTGGGCTTTTCTTTTTTTTTAAGACATTATTCTAATTGCTTTCAAAGTGGTTTTTTAAAAATATATTTGTTGTTCATTTGCTGAATTGTGTGCAAATTTCTGTGACCCCATAGACTGTAGCATGCCAGGCTTTACTATCTCCTAGAGTTTGCTCAAACTCATGTCCATTGAGTTGGTGATGCCATCTGACCATCTCATCCTGTCACCCCTTTCTTCTCCCGCCCTCAATCTTTCCCAGCATCAGTCTTTTCCAATGAATCAGGTCTTTTCCCCTGGAGAAGGGAATGGTTACTCACTCCAGTGTTCTTGCCTAGAGAATCCCACAGATCAGAGGAACCTAGTGGGCTACTGTCCATAGGGTCACAGAGTTGGACAGTACTGAGCAACTAACACTTTATGTATGTATGTGAAATGTTTCTGTACATTTTCATGCCATAATCAGGGGATTCAGAGAGGTTAAGTAATTTGCCCAAGGTCACACAGCCAGAAACAGTAGTTGGAGCCTGAATCCCTCCGATTCTCTGTCTCATGCTATTTCATTGGACAAATGTTCACACCTTGGTTTGCTGACTGCCACCTCAGGACATCCTTTGCTACCTGATATCTGGGACGGAGTTGGGGTGGGGACAGGTGTCACTTTGCGTGGAGCCCCAGTGGCCCTGCCTTCCAGAGGAAACACCAGACTAAAGGAAACAGCAAACAGATGCTACATCTGAGGTTCCAAATTTGGAGAAATAACAGCATCTCTGGGGTTGAGGTGGGAGGGTGTGGTGGAATGCAATTGATTAATGAATGAACCCATTTTCATTTATTGAGCAACTGCTACATGCCAGGAGCTATGCTAGGAGATGAGAGTACATCGTAAATGACAGCCCAAAATAACAGCAAATCTTTCTTTCAGCCCTCACCATGTCCAGGTCAACCATTTAACATGTGTTACTCAGTTATTCCATATCACACACATGTGGGGCTCAGAGGAGTGAAGTAACTTTTCCAAAGTTATAGAGCTAGAAAGTTCCAAGGGGAGAGAGCTGAGCAAACTCATGCCAGTAATGCAGGAGCCCAGGTATCCCTCCAGGAGAGGCCTACTCTGAATGTCCTGTCCAACTTGAGAGAGGGGGCTCTGCTGGCTTAAGTGTTGTTCAGTTGCTAAGTTGTGTCCGACTTTTTGTGACTCCATGAACTGCAGCTCACCAGGCTTCCCTGTCCTTCACTATCTCGCACAGTTTGCTCAAACTCATGTCCACTGAGACAGTGATGCCACCCAACCATCTCATCATCTCTTGCCCCCTTTTCCTCCTGCCCTCAATCTTTCCCAGCATCAGAGTCTTTTCCAGTGAGTCAGCTCTTTTCATAAGGTGGCCAACGTGTTAGAGCTCCAGCTTCAGCATCAGTAGTCCTTCCAGTGGATATTAAGGGTTGATTTCCTTCCTTTAGTATTGACTGGTTTGATCTCCTTGTAGTCCAAGGGAGTCTCAAGAGTCTTCTCCAGCACCACAATTGAAAAGCATCAGTTCTTCGGTGCTCAGGCTTCTTTATGGTCCAACTCTCACAAGTGTACATGACTACTGAAAAAACCATAGCTTTGAGTATATGGACTTTGTCAGCAAAGTGATCTCTGCTTTTTAATATGCTGCTTAGGTTTGTCATAGTTTTCCTTCCAAGGATCAAGCATCTTTTAACGTCATGGCTGCAGTCATTATCCGCAGTGATTTTGGATCCCAAGAAAATAGTCTGTCACTGTTTCCATTGTTTTTCCATCTATTTGCCATGAAGTGATGGGACCAGCAATGCCAAAGAATGCTCAAACTATTGCACAATTGACTCATCTCACACGCTAGTAAAGTAATGCTCAAAATTCTCCAAGCCAGGCTTCAACAATACGTGAAACGTGAAATTCCAGATGTTCAAGCTGGTTTTAGAAAAGGCAGAAGAACCAGAGATCAAATTGCCAACATCTGCTGGATCATCGAAAAAGCAAGAGAGTTCTAGAAAAACATCTATTTCTGCTTTATTGACTATGCCAAAGCCTTTGACTGTGTGGATCACAATAAACTGTGGACAATTCTGAAAGAGATGGGAATACCAGACCACCTGACCTGCCTCCTGAGAAATCTGTATGCAGGTCAGGAAGCAACAGTTAGAACTGGACACGAACAGACTGGTTCCAAATAGGAAAAGGAGTACATCAAGGCTGTATATTGTCACCCTACTTGTTTAACTTATACGCAGAGTACATCATAAGAAACACTGGGTTGGACGAAGCACAAGCTGGAATCAAGATTGCCGGGAGAAATATCAATAACCTCAGATATGCAGATGACACCACCCTTATAGCAGAAAGTGAAGAACTAAAGAGCCTCTTGATGAAAGTGAAAGCGAAGAGTGAAAAAGTTGGCTTAAAGCTCAACATTCAGAAAACTGAGATCATGCCATCCAGTCCCATCACTTCATGGCAAATAGATGGGGAAACAGTGGAAACAGTGGCAGACTTTATTTTTGGGGGCTCCAAAATCACTGCAGATGGAGATTGCAGCCATNATCTGGGACGGAGTTGGGGTGGGGACAGGTGTCACTTTGCGTGGAGCCCCAGAGGCCCTGCCTTCCAGAGGAAACACCAGACTAAAGGAAACAGCAAACAGATGCTACATCTGAGGTTCCAAATTTGGAGAAATAACAGCATCTCTGGGGTTGAGGTGGGAGGGTGTGGTGGAATGCAATTGATTAATGAATGAACCCATTTTTCATTTATTGAGCAACTGCTACATGCCAGGAGCTATGCTAGGAGATGAGAGTACATCGTAAATGACAGCCCAAAATAACAGCAAATCTTTCTTTCAGCCCTCACCATGTCCAGGTCAACCATTTAACATGTGTTACTCAGTTATTCCATATCACACACATGTGGGGCTCAGAGGAGTGAAGTAACTTTTCCAAAGTTATAGAGCTAGAAAGTTCCAAGGGGAGAGAGCTGAGCAAACTCATGCCAGTAATGCAGGAGCCCAGGTATCCCTCCAGGAGAGGCCTACTCTGAATGTCCTGTCCAACTTGAGAGAGGGGGCTCTGCTGGCTTAAGTGTTGTTCAGTTGCTAAGTTGTGTCCGACTTTTTGTGACTCCATGAACTGCAGCTCACCAGGCTTCCCTGTCCTTCACTATCTCGCACAGTTTGCTCAAACTCATGTCCACTGAGACAGTGATGCCACCCAACCATCTCATCATCTCTTGCCCCCTTTTCCTCCTGCCCTCAATCTTTCCCAGCATCAGAGTCTTTTCCAGTGAGTCAGCTCTTTTCATAAGGTGGCCAACGTGTTAGAGCTCCAGCTTCAGCATCAGTAGTCCTTCCAGTGGATATTAAGGGTTGATTTCCTTCCTTTAGTATTGACTGGTTTGATCTCCTTGTAGTCCAAGGGAGTCTCAAGAGTCTTCTCCAGCACCACAATTGAAAAGCATCAGTTCTTCGGTGCTCAGGCTTCTTTATGGTCCAACTCTCACAAGTGTACATGACTACTGAAAAAACCATAGCTTTGAGTATATGGACTTTGTCAGCAAAGTGATCTCTGCTTTTTAATATGCTGCTTAGGTTTGTCATAGTTTTCCTTCCAAGGATCAAGCATCTTTTAACGTCATGGCTGCAGTCATTATCCGCAGTGATTTTGGATCCCAAGAAAATAGTCTGTCACTGTTTCCATTGTTTTTCCATCTATTTGCCATGAAGTGATGGGACCAGCAATGCCAAAGAATGCTCAAACTATTGCACAATTGCACTCATCTCACACGCTAGTAAAGTAATGCTCAAAATTCTCCAAGCCAGGCTTCAACAATACGTGAAACGTGAAATTCCAGATGTTCAAGCTGGTTTTAGAAAAGGCAGAAGAACCAGAGATCAAATTGCCAACATCTGCTGGATCATGGAAAAAGCAAGAGAGTTCTAGAAAAACATCTATTTCTGCTTTATTGACTATGCCAAAGCCTTTGACTGTGTGGATCACAATAAACTGTGGACAATTCTGAAAGAGATGGGAATACCAGACCACCTGACCTGCCTCCTGAGAAATCTGTATGCAGGTCAGGAAGCAACAGTTAGAACTGGACACGAACAGACTGGTTCCAAATAGGAAAAGGAGTACATCAAGGCTGTATATTGTCACCCTACTTGTTTAACTTATACGCAGAGTACATCATAAGAAACACTGGGTTGGACGAAGCACAAGCTGGAATCAAGATTGCCGGGAGAAATATCAATAACCTCAGATATGCAGATGACACCACCCTTATAGCAGAAAGTGAAGAACTAAAGAGCCTCTTGATGAAAGTGAAAGCGAAGAGTGAAAAAGTTGGCTTAAAGCTCAACATTCAGAAAACTGAGATCATGCCATCCAGTCCCATCACTTCATGGCAAATAGATGGGGAAACAGTGGAAACAGTGGCAGACTTTATTTTTGGGGGCTCCAAAATCACTGCAGATGGAGATTGCAGCCATGAAATTAAAAGATGCTGACTTCTTGGAAGGAAAGTTATGACCAATCTAGACAGCATATTAAAAAGCAGAGACATTACTTTGACAACAAAGGTCCATCTAGTCAAGGCTATGGTTTTTCCAGTAGTCATGTATAGATGTGAGAGTTGGACTATAAAGAAAGCTGAGTGCTGAAGAATTGATGCTTTTGAACTGTGGTGTTGGAGAAGACTCTTTAGAAGTCCCTTGGACAGCAAGAAGATTAAACCAGTCCATCCTAAAGGAAATCAGTTCTAAATATTCATTGGAGGGACTGATGTTGAAGCTGAAACTCTAGTACTTTGGCCACCTGATGCAAAGAACTGACTCATTTGAAAAGACTCTGATGCCGGGAAAGATTGAAGGCGAGAGGAGAAGGGGATGACAGTGGATGAGGTGGTTGGATGGCATCACCGACTCAATGGACATGAGTTTGAGTAACTCTGGGAGTTGATGAAGAACAGGGAGGCCTTGCATGCTGCAGTCCATGGGGTCACAAAGAGTCAGACACGACTGAGTGACTGAACTGAACTGAACTGATGGGACCGGATGCCATGATCTTAGTTTTTTGAATGTTGAGTTTTAAGCCAGCTTTTTCTCTGTCCTCTTTCACCTTCATCAAAAGGCTCTTTAGTTCCTTTTCGCTTTCTGCCATTAAAGTAGGATTATTTGCATATCTGAGGTTGTTGATATTTCTCCCGCCTGGCAATCTTAATTCCAGCTTGTGAGTCATCCAGTCCAGCATTTCACATGATGTACTCTGCATATAAGTTAAATAAGCAGGGCGACAATATGCAGTCTTGACATACTCCTTTCTCAGTTTTGAACCAGTCTGTTGTTTCATTCCGTGGTCAACTGTTGCTCCTTGTCCTGCACACAGGTTTCTCAGGAGACAGGTAAGGTAGTCTGGTATTCCCATTTCTTTAAGAATTTTCCACAGTTTGTTGTGATCTACACAGTCAAAGGGTTTAGCATGGTCAAGGAAGGAGAAGTAGATGTTTATTTTTTAATTCCCTTGCTTTTTCTATGATCCAGCAGATGTTGGTAATTTGTTGGGGAAATGAGGAGGAAACACTTCATCTGGGCCTTGTGAGATTTCACCTGTAGATGAACAAATTTCATCTGTAGATGAACATCTGTGGAAGTACAGATGAATCTGTGCTTCTTTCAGACTGAAGAAGTAGCATTTGAAAAGGGGCAGAAACCCAAAAGGAAACATGTGTCTCAGAATGGTGATGAGCTTGGTATTAAGTAAGGGACTGGAGGCTTCCCTGGTGGCTCAGTGGTAAAGAATCTGCCTGCCAGTGCAGGAGACACAGGTTCAATCCCTGGTCCAGGAAGATCCCACATTCTGCAGAGCACTAAGCAGGCGCATCACCATTGGTGGGCTTGTGCTCTACAGCCTGGGAGCTTCAACTACTAAGCCCACGTGCCCTAGAGCCCATGCTCTGCAATAAAAGAAGCATCACAATGAGAAGCCCGTGCACTGCAGTGAAGAATAGCCCTTGTTTGTCCCAACTAGAGAAAAGCCCATGCAGCAAGAAGACCCATAACAGCCTGGGATTCTCAGGCAAGAACACTGGAGTGGGTTGCCATTTCCTTCTCCAATGCATGAAAGTGAAAAGTGAAAGAGAAGTCGCTCAGTTGTGTCCAACTCTTAGCGACCCCATAGACTGCAGCCTACCAGGCTCCTCCGTCCATGGGATTTCCCAGGCAAGAGTACTGGAGTGGGTTGCCATTGCCTTTTCCAAGTAAATAAACAAAGATTTTTAAAACAGCATCTTCTTAAAAAAAAAGAAAAAAGCATGGGGCTGAGGAGTGTGAACACTTTGGAGACCATGTTTGGGAGCTGGGATTGTATCCTGCAGACAATGGGGAGTCATAGGGTAGGGGTGGGATGGAGGGACTCCTCATTCTGAAGAAATTACTGCAGCTTTCTGATTTCTTGGAAGTGAGAAATTAAGCAATGACTTATGTACCTAGACACACATGGATCCATAATCCTCCTTCCTGCCTCTTAATTAGATCCCTACTTTTCTGTCAAATAAGGCAGAATACCTTATCCCCAGAAGCATAGCATCTCAACAGCCACTGCAGACTAGACCCATGCCATGCCCTGCTCAGTGGCATCCAACTCTGTAACACTGTAGCCCACCAGGCTCCTCTGTCCAAGGGAGTCTCCAGACAAGGAAACTGGAGTGGGTTGCCATACCCTCCTCCAGGGGATCTGCCCAACCCAAGGACCAAAGTCTAGACCTTGGGGACCTCAGATCCTCTCCCCCTAAACTTGAAATGAGCCTGGCCACCAATATCCAGTAAATGAGAAAGGTCAGTTTGCCTGTGAGCAGGCAAATCGAAATCCATGGCCAACCAGCTATGGAGGCTTCCCCAGGACAGCAGCCTGGAGGAGATGGAGGGAAGGAGTAGTCAGGAAGACTGAAAAGAGTGGCAGCCTACCCTCACCTCACCTGCTTTCTCCTTTTCCCCTGGCAGCGTCCCTGCCTGATCTCCCCGAGAGGAGTTTTCAGGTTACTGGGACTCAGCCTCCTCCCTTCCATGGGGGGCCACTGAACCCCATAGCTAGCGTAGCTCTGCCCAGAAAATCTGATGCCCCCATCCAAACATCAGCCCAGACACCAGGAGCTAGAGAGGCCTAAGTGGAGGAGGGTGTAAAGTCCGGATACACTGGGGAAAGGAGGCAGCCAGAGACACCTTGCACATATATTTACAGAGAGATTGAAAATGGGGCTTGTCTCTGTTAACTTGGCATTTTCTACCCATTATCTTTAGTCCTGAGCCAAAAGTGAAAGTGTTAGTCACTCAGTTGTGTCTCACTCTTTGCAAATCCAGAGACTGTAGCCCACCAGGTTCCTCTGTCTGTGGAATTCTCCAGACAAGAATACTGGAGTGAGTAGCCATTCCCTTCTCTAGGGGATCTTCTTGATCCAGAGATCGAACTTGGGTCTCCTACATTTCAGGTGGAATTTTTACCATTTGAACCATCAGTGAAGCCCACTCAATTTGTTCTACGGTTTGTTAACTGTATGGGAGGTGGGCGAGAGGGACACAATCATCTTAACAGTACATATAACAACCTCTAGGAGTTCTAGTCCAGCTTACTGAATTACTTGGTCTCTGGTTAGTCCTGGCTCTGTCAAGATGAAGTTTCTTTGGCTCTTGATATTAGTCATGTCCAATTTGTGTGAACAAAGGAGAGGAGATTCAGTATGTGTGCAGGCTCCGCAACTACTGTGTATATGTGTATTGTTTGTCTCACCAAGAATGCCCAAGAAATTGAACATCTCAGCTGCCTTTAGTAACACTAAATGGGTTGCCAGGGGAGAGATGATCAAATTTTGCCAGAGCCTTATACGACTTTTGATTTTTGTACCAAATGCATGTCTTACCTATTCAGATCAATAATGGTTTGGAACATTTACCAACCTTGTTTTAAGCAAATATTAAGTATTAGTATTAGTCGCTCAGTCGTGTCTGACTTTTTGCGACCCATGGACTGTAGCCCGCCAGGCTCCTCTGTCCATGGGATTCTCTAGGCAAAAATACTGGAGTGGGTTGCCATTTCCTCCTCCAGGGGACCTTCCCAACTGTACATAAAGGAGACGTCATTAATGTGCATTAGAGGATACCCCAGGTTAACTGCCATAGAAAACTGTCTCTTGAGCCTTTAAATTCTATACCAATTCTACACCTCTGGTTGGCCAACTTGTTTTAAGCAAAATCAACATAAAAAGTCAATTCAATAGCTTCTGCTTTCAACTCTGCAGACACAATTGGGACCCAAAAAAAAAAAAAAAGTTCTGGTTACTACCTTCAAGAAGCAAAGAGAAAATTACAGAGAACCAAACACAATTTAAAATCACTCCAAATGATTCTGAGAATAAGGATCCAGCCTGGGAAGCCAGGAAAGTCAGAGATCAGAAGAACTGGGTAGAAAAGTGATCTGTACCACCTGGGAAAGCATGGGAGGAGTTCCAGAGGCCAAGCCCCACGGAGCAGGAGTTGGCAAGGGGTGGGGCGGGGTGGGGCGGGGCAGGGGAGGAGGGTTGCGGAGAGAAAATTTTAAAGAGAGAGAAGCACAGCTAGAAGAGTCTTGCCCTTGAGATACACAAGTCAGTTAAGTAGGGAAAGAAGGTGGGACCGTGAAGAACCAGCCCTTCACATATCACTGGAACTTCAGGAGTCCCTTCCTCAATCAAGACTCAGTTTCTTTGTCTATAAAATGAAAGGTTTGGCCCAGAAAGATCTCCAGGTGCCTCCCAGCTCTAATATTCTCTGATTTGATGGCTGCAACCTTCTGCAAACGTGCATAAAATAGATTAGTTTTAGCAGTAGTAAAAACAAAACTGAAAATCAGATTTATCATTTTAATTAAATATACTTTACATTCTCAATTTCTAGGGAGCAAAATGCTTCCCCCCACCATGAGTTTTCCCTTTGTGGGAGACATTCGTGTCTGATGTGCAATTTAAGAAAATACTGAACCACCCCCTAAGAAGATACACAATTTAAAGACCCTAACAGGTAATAATAAGAAAATGGGACTTGTAGGGGGAAAAAAAGAACATAAGAAACAAACGACAGGGAGGGAAGGGTCAGCTGGGTCAGGATATCATAGGACTGGGGATCAGAATGGTAAGAACAATATGCTTTTGTCTCTACCTGGCTCTCAGATGAGGATGCTCCTAGAGCTAAGAGGAACGACAACAGGGAATCAGGAGGTGGGAGTCTGGTCCATTCTCCCATCCCCCCACCTCCACCCTCAGGTGACAGAAGGCGGACTGATGTCTCAACTTTAGAGTACTCAACTATAAAATGGAACTAAAAAGACTTACTTCGAAGAATGCTGGGAAAAAAGAATTAGATAACCTATCTGAAAAGGCTTAGGAAAACAATAAAATGTAAAGCACACAAGCACACGTGAAAACTCCACATTTTGGAAACTCAAACTGGGATCCAAAACACCTGGGCCCCATCCAAAATACCTGGGAGAGGTATTGTGTCCTCTCAGCATGCATTCCCCTAACATCCTTCTTTTCTGCCATCCTCTCTCCACTCAGGTATTTGGTCCCCACGGAGTAAAAAGAAAGCAGCGCCTCTGCCAGAACGAAGCATCATTTCCTGGGCTCTAGGTTCCATGGCCCCAGATCGTAAATCAACCAACCATGGCTGTAAATTACCAGATAAATCTGGGCTGGGGTCGCCAGCCAGGACAGCTGAGAATCAACAGGAGAAATAAATCTATAGCAGCAGTCCCCCGAGTTGCAGAGAAGCCCTTACGATGCCTCAGGGGGAGTCAGGAGCGTTGGGTAACAAAAGTTTCTAATTTTTTTTGGGGGGGGGAGAAACACTCGGAAATAAAATCACGAATTCCCCTACCACCGTCACCACTCTTTCCTCCAAAAAGAGTCCAGGGGAAGCCAAGCATCCAGGCTTCAGCCAGCTGTGAGTTCCCCGCCACTGCCTTAGAGAGCTGGGGCATCCACTCAGTGGTCCATTATTCGAGATGACAAGAGCAAATATAGACACTCTAGAGAACTGAGGAGAGACTAAGTGGAATAAATGGCATTTAATCTGTAAAGAGAGAAATTGCCTCCCCTTGGCAGCGCCCCGCCCAGCAGGAGCTATGGCCCCTCATAATTCAAATCCTCACTTAATTAAAAAGGGAAAAGAATCATCATGGATTCTGCCCAACTGGCACCTACTCCTCTCTCATCCTTCAGGCTGCTGACATTTGTCCGTTTGTCTATCTTTGACAGAAAGGGAAAAATTTCAAAAGGGGAAGAAAAAAAAAAGAGACTGTTAGATCCTGCAGTTTTCAGAGACGGCTTCTTCTTGAGCAGGGCTGCCTTGTCTAAAGACCAAGGGTTGAAACCTAAACTAATAGGGGAGGGACTTCCCTGGCAGTTCAGTGGTTAAGACTCTGTGCTTCCACTGCAGGGGGACGGAGTTTGATCCCTGGGAACTAAGGTCTCTCATGATGCATAGTGCAGCCAATAAATAAATAAATAAATTTTATTAGGGGAAGAGACGGAGCAAGACAAGGAAGACCTGGCTTTTACGTAGGAGAGTCCTGAGTGGCTGTAGCAGCAAAGAGGAAAAGCTGAAGTCAACAGCACCTTCTGAAAAGAAAAATGACTTTCCTCAGGGACACCTTTTGACCTCCTAGACTCTTCCCACCACTAGGCTCAAATTTCCTCCCCAGACAATATTACAGATGAAAGGAGGACAGATTTATTTAGCCTTGTTTACAAATATTGAAATGTTCCTCATAGGGTATCTGACCAGTTCTTACATAGCTCTCCAAAAGGTGACTTCCCAGGGTGGGGGGCAGTCCTAAAAATCAACCCCTCCCAGGGACTGGCCCCGTGGAGGTCACTGTGTCTGTCCCTCTACTCCTGAGAATCACTCTGGGTGGGCTGGGGTTGGGGGGGGCAGATGTGGGAGAAGAACCTCCCATCTCAGATTCCTGACTGTGGGCTCTAGCTGCTGCACAAGATCTCACGAGAGTCAGGCTGTGGTTACCACATCCTCCTTTTTCTCCCATGGTTCCCAATACATTTCATCCCTGCAACACCCAAGAGAAAGAGAGGTCCGTTTCTACCCACAGCTTCATCTTTTTCTAGGACTTTTTTCCTGGGACAACTCTCCTCTACCAGGGCACCCTCTGGGGTTGCTCAAGAGATCCACTTTACCTCTACCTTTCCTCTAGCCAGACCACGTGGTCCCAGCCAACTGTCTGCAGGGACAGCCTCTCTCCCTTTTCTGCGGGGTCGGGGGGTGGGGGGGCGGCGTGTCATCTCAAGAGAGTTCTCCAGCTAAGTGGAAGCTAGAAAGGAACAAGGGAAGCAATTGCCTCCCTCCCAAGCAGAGTTTCCAAAAGTGCTGCCTTTTCAACCACTTTTAAGATCACATAAATTGACAAGATGTTTGTGAAGATAAGGGCTTCCTGGTGGCTCAGAGGGTAAAGCATCTGCCTGAAATGCGGGAGACTCGGGTTTGATTCCTGAGTCGGGAAGATCCCCTGGAGAAGGAAATGGCAACCCCCTCAAGTATTCTTGCCTGGAGAATCCCATGGATGGAGCAGCCTGGTAGGCTATAGTCCACGGGGTTGCAAAGAGTCAGACACGACTGAGCGGCTTCACTCTGTGAAGATATCTAGGATAAAAGACATTAGGGCAGTGGTTCTTAACCTGGGAAGATGGGGGATCACACATTAATCAGTGATGGCTCTGATAAAACCTCATCAGCAAAATACACGGATGCAGACAGTTAGTTTCAGGGTGTAGCATATCCATGGACCCTAGGCTCAGAACGCCTGCAGTATAGAGGAAGTGATATGAGAAAGTCAGACTGTGAGACAAGTACAGTCCAAGCGTCCAAAGTTAAGTCCAAAAGTGGCACTTTCTTTTTTCTGACCCATCAGCCCATAGTGCTCATGCTAAGTCACTTCAGCTGTAGCAAACTCTTTGCAACCCAGTGGACTGTATAGCCCGCCAGGCTCCTCTATCCATGGGATTCTCCAGGCAAGAACTGGAGTAGATAGGCATTCCCTTTTCCAGGGGAACTTCCTGATCACGGATCGAATCCACATCTCATGTCTCTTGCACTGAAGGCAGACTCTTTACTACTAGGGCACCTGGAAAGCCACCAGCCCATGGGAAAGACCCCATGCTCCCCCAACTCCAGGGCCAGACTCTATTTTCTAATTCATTCCCGTTGGTGACATCTCCAGTTTGGAAGACACTAAAGGGCTTCCCTGGTGGCACAGATGATAAAGAATTTGCCTTCAATGCAGGAGACCCAGGCTCAATCTCTGGATTGGGAATATCCCCTGGAGAAGGGAATGGCTACCCTCTCCAGTATTCTTGCCTAGAAAATTCCATGGACAGAGGAGTCTGGCCAGCTACAGTTCATGGGGTCGCAAGGAGCCGGATATCACTGAGCGACTAACACACACACATACATAAAGGGACAATAGGTTACCACTTGACCCTGTTTATCTCATCCATCTGGCCTTACTGTTAAGCTGGGTTACCCTCTCAGCTCCCCACTTTAAGCCTCTGAAACTCTCATCTCTTTCACACAGCAAGGAAGCCAGGGCTCTGGAGAAATTTCTGTCCCCCAGTCAGTTAGACTGGGTAGGTCACTCAGCATCTTATACTCTGAAAGGCCATCTGGGGGACCCTGCTTTTCTGATGGCTCCTGGGCCTCCTGGTCTAATCCAAGTGTCTCCTTATCCCAGTGCTCCAAACTTTCAGCTCTCAAGTACCAGGTTGCCTTTGTTGAATGTCTGCATATCTAAAATCCTCATTTACATTTTATATCTTATATTCCTGGGAAACAAGTCAGAGTCCAGCCCCATTATTCTAGAGAAGGAAGCATTTACCTGCACAGCCCCCACCAAAGGTATAATGGGGGGGTGTAAGGAGGTATGTTGTGTGTTGTTGAGTCACTCAGTTGTGTCTCACTCCTTGCAACCCCATGAACTGTAGCACACCAGACTTCCCTGTCCTTCACTGTCTCCTGGATGTTGTGTGTGTCCTCCATGAAGCTGTGTGTCCAGGAGGAAACTGTGAGCTTCCTTCATTTGGGTATTCCATGTACAGTCTGTGGCTCAGGCATGTCCTCCACCTGTTCCATTGTGCGTTCACTCAAAATGTAGTCTTTGGGCCCATGAGTCTGTTTGGAATGTCCTCAAGTCTGTTGAGCAGATCCTTGAGGGTAGATGTGCTTCTAAGGCCTCAGTTTCCCTATTTGTAAAATGAAGGTGCCCCTTCACAGGACTGCTGTGAAGGTTTCAGGAGTAAATACAGGTCAAGTGTTTGCAGCAGGTCACGGCATGTGGATGTGCTCAGTACATGTTATTGCTGTTGTTCAGTTGCTCAGTCATGTCTGAATGCGACCCCATAGCCTGCAACAAGCCAGGCTTCCCTGTTCTTCCCATCTTCCAGGGTTTGCTCAGACTCATGTCCATTGAGTCACTGATGTCATCCTACCATCTCAGCTTCTGTCAACCCCCCTTCTCCTACTGCCTTCAATCTTTCCCAGCATCAGGGTCTTTTCTAATGAGTCGGCTCTTCACAGTTAGCCAAAGTATTGGAGCTTAAGCTTCAGCATCAGTTCTTCCAATGAATAGTCAGGATTGATTTTCTTTAGGATTGACTGATTGGTCTCCTCACTGTCCAAGGGACTCTCAATAAAGTCTCCTCCAACACCATTGTTCAAAAGTATCAATTCTTCAGTGTTCAGTCTTCTTTATAGTCCAACTCTCACATCTGTACATAACTACTGCAAAAACCAAATACATATAGCTTTGACTATATGGACCTTTGTCAGCAAAGTGATGTCTCTACTTTTTAATACACTGTCTAGGTTTGTCATAGCTTTTCTTCCAAGGAGCAAGCATCTTTTAATTTTGTGGCTACAGTCACCATCTGCAGTGATTCTGGAGCCCAAGAAAATAAAGTCTGTCACTGTTTCCATTGTTCCCCTATCTATTTGCCATGAAGTGATGGGAAGAGATGCTATGATCTTCATTTATTGAATGCTGAGTTTTAAGCCAGCTTTTTCACCATCCTCTTTCACCTTAAGATCTTTAGTTCCTCTTCACTTTCTGCATCAGAGTGGTATTACCTACCACTCTGCACTGATATTTCTCCCAGCAATCTTGATTCCTGCCTATGGTTCATCCAGGCCAGCATTTCACATGATGTACTTTGCACATTAGTTAAACAAGCAAGGTGACAATAAACAGCCTTGATGTATTCCTTTCCCAATTTTGAACCAGTCTATTGTTCCATGTCCTGTTCTAACTGTTGCTTCTTGACCTGCAAACAGGTTTCTCAGGAGGCAGGTAAGGTGGTCTGGTATTCCCATCTCTTTAAGAATTTTCCACAGTGTATTGTAGAAATGTTAATAAAAATATTATTATTATTATTATTATTTGGCTGAACCTCATGGCATGTGGGATCTTATTTCCCTGACCAGAGATCGAACTTATGTGCCCTACTTTGAAAGCAGGGTCTTAACCACTGGACTGCCAGGGAAGTCCTTAAATGTTGGTTATTGTGATAAGATTTCCAACAGAAACTTCCAGCCCCTCTAGTCCTTCCTCTCCCCAATTATCTCTAGCCCTGGAAGAGGCTCAAATGTTTCCCCTGGAGGTGTCACTGCTCTGAGCCTGGATGTTGAATCAGAGGTCAATGGCAACAGCAGCAGTATCTTCTTCCATTCAGCTAGCACTCTGAGCCAGAGCCAGAGAGGGAGGGCCCCTCAGCCATAACCCTGGATGAGGAACAGAGAGGAAGCACTTACTGTCCAGGAAGCCAGGGGCCCTCCAGAGAAATGGAAAAACTCAGAAACATTGGGCATCCTTAAGAGATCCTGGGACTGGAGAGTTCTGTCCAGGATCTGACAGAATCTTCTTCATTGTCATGGAAACTACATCACAGCCTTCCTGGAAGAACCCTCTGTCCTCCTCCCCCACTTCTCTTGACTCAGAGGCATAAGCTCCTCCCTAAACTGGTCCCATCCAGCTTAAAGTTGGGATTTGCTTGGGCTTGTCTCTCCTTTCTTGGGCAGGGTTTCTGCTAAGCTCGATTAGTTTGGTCTTTATTGTATTAATACTACCTACTCACTGACAAGTATTTCCTGGGACCCTTATAAGCATGGAGTAGGCTTATGAGGAAAGATTTAAAGAGGCAAATCAAATGAGATCTTCTCCAGGCCCTGGAGAACTCTCCATACAATCGATGACCATGTAGCAGAAAAAGATACCAACAATAGAAATATAGGCAGGAATGTTGCAGTGTCTTTAAGGAACTGATTAGGGCTGTCTGGAAGGCTTCCTGGAGAAGAGAGGCAGTAGGCATGAGTCTTAAATATTTCAGCTGAAAAGAGAGGGAAATGAGGACTTCGCCAGTGGTCCAGTGGCTAAGACTCCATGCTCCCAATGCAGGGCACCTTGGTTGGATCCCTTGTCAGGGAACTAGATCTGCAACTAAAAATCCCACATGCCTGCAGCTAAGATCCGAGATAGCCAAATAAAGAAATAATTTTTTAAAAAAAGAGAGGAGGAAGTCTATTTTCATTTGCCTGGCACGATCTCCTGAAATGAGCCCTAAACAGGTGCTAGAGGTTTGGTGTTCTAGTCCCAGTTCTGACCCTGACAACAGCTTTCATGTATCATTTCCTTCTTTGAAGTTCCACAGCCACATCTGGAAAGTGGGGGGTGTTAGATTAGATGAATTTTGAAAGCAAGCCTGAGGTTTGGTCAGTCTCTAGTGTTATCACAAACAGGTAGGAAACAAAATCAGTATCTCCTCAAAGGAACCCATCTACTCTAGACTCAGATTGTCACAGAAAAAAAAAAAAAAAAAAAGACCTGGGGCACTTCAAGTTCTATGTGCCCCCGTGGCTCCAGCCTAGGCAGCCCAGCTCCCATCAAATGTTTGTCTTGGTCACAGCTTCCTGTGTGGCACCCAGCACTGTGTCTGGCACAATAAATGTTTATCAAATGAATTACTAAATGAATGAGGTGACAAAGACAATGAGAAGCTTGTTGGCTAGAAGGGAACGCAGTCCTGCTCTCAGATCATCAGTTCTCTGGGTTTTTGCTCCCTAATACCCTGTGTTTGCTCTCAGGATACAAGGAAAGATAGCGAGAGAGATCTGCACTTTCAGAGGTCCAAGCCGGGCCTCTAGTTTCTGCTTCAATCAATAGAAAGTGGGTCACAGAACAGCTTTGCAAAGAACAGACCCTTGAGGAAAAGCCTGGATTCCGTGCCAGCTTACATTTATTGAGTGCCTACTGTGTATCAGTTGTCACATACCTTTAATTCACTTAATTGTGGCCTCAAAGGGCTATACCGGGAAATGTAGAGGGCCGGGGGCTGCAAACTCCAGACGCCCCGAGTGGCCAAGCCACCGCCCCTCTCTGAGTTTTCATTTTCAGTCTCTGTAAAATGGAAACAATAGAACCCCTTCGCCAGCTTATGTGAATGAAATGAGCACGTGGAAGCAGAGAGCTTCATAAATGCTCGTTATTATTGTTCCTCTGGGCATGCAAGTCCGCTCGCCTCCCCCCAGGGCGCACAGAGATACATTCACACTCCCACGTACACGCGGATGCACAGAGACGTGTGCAGACGCCAGCCGGAGGAGTTAGCAGAGCGTCAGGGTCACCACCGAGTCCCACAGAGAAGCCGTCGGGTCCCTGGCTTCCCCGGTTTTCTCTCAGCTCTTTATGAATGAACTCCGGCCGCAAGGAGTTTATTTTTTTATGAATGGGAGCCCAAGCGGTGAATGAAACCGGGAGCCAACCCCTGAGTTCTCATTGGCCCCCGCTGCTGGGAAACTCCGCCCCCTCCCGGCTTGGCTGGGCGAGTCTCGGGATTGGCGGGCGTGCCGGGCCCTGGGGTTTCATTCACAAAAGTCAATGAAACAAAGGGAGCGGGGTGGGGGGTAGATAAAGCCAAGGCAGAGGCGAAGGAAATGCACCAATCAGAGGCTCCCCCGGGCTCACAACTGTCGGCGGCGCCCGGAAAACAAACCGGTGCGCTAGGGACCCGGGGCCAGGGTCGCCTAGCTCCGGCCTAGCCCCGCGGCCCTCGGTGCAACCCGGGAGGGGATGCTCGGGACCCCTCGCGGCTCCAGTACAGACGCCCGGGCCTCAGGTGAGGCTAGGGAGGGAGAGGGAGGGAGAGTTGTGATTCCCAGCCTCGCATCCAACACTCACCACGCTCTCACCACCGCCTCCGCAGATTCCAGGGCAGGGGGTGGGAGGCGCTGGGATTCAGGGTTGGAGGGGGCGCCCGAGTTGTGGGCGTGCGAAATGGTGCGCGCCTCGCCTGCTCCTCCGCGCGCGAGCGCACACTCGCGCGCGCGCACACAGACACACACACACACACACACACACACACACACACACACACACGTCTTATGTAACCAAGTCTGGGCAAAGCAGGGCTGCAGAAAGCAGCCGAAACGGCGACCCCGGTTCCCAGGAGCAGGTGGGACCTCCTTTGGCGGGAGGGCAGTGTGGCGGCGCTAAGCTCTGCAGGCGGAAACCTCCCCATCGCCTGAGTGAGTCGGAGAAGTTTTGCCGTCGGACCCGGA